>JASANA010007472.1:0-54190 GCA_030248095.1 Ptycholaimellus sp. GST1_10 | reverse complement strand
ATTGAGCAATACGTTAAATGTATAGGCCTTGGTTCAGTTACGTATTGCTCATTGTTTATCAGTGTTTTTGCAGGTTTCTGACTTATGAAAAATATAGATAAACTAATTGAAGTTCAAAAATGAAATTAGTTGGTTAGTTAGTTGGCTTGTTCAATATAGTATTATTATATAGTGGGTTAAACTAACCCAAAAAGTATATCTTATCTTTATTTTATTCGCAATTGAAGTAGGGGAAATTTTTTTTCTCATTCAACTGACAATTGCTTGCTACTGAAGTGGATGAAATTTATTCTTAGCACACAAAAAAGGTTGTTAACCTTAAATAGTTTATTTTTGGCACAGTAATATCTTGCACATGTCCAAAGTAAAAAAATGCCTTAAGTAATGATAAGAGAATGCCTTAAATAAAATAAAGTAGGCACGCTGTGAGGAAGGGGCACGCAGTGAGGAAGTAGGCACGCAGTGAGGAAGGGGGCACGCAGTGAGGAAGGGGGCACGCAGTGAGGAAGGGGGCACGCTGTGAGGAAGGGGACACGCAGTGAGGAAGGGGGCACGCGGTGAGGAAGTGGGCACGCAGTGAGGAAGGGGGCACGCAGTGTCATAGCACTTACAGACAAATGGTTCCAATGTTGGCGTAGAGGATCCATCGGGATATTCAAGTGGTGAAAGCCGCATACTGCAAGGTCGACAGGAAAATTTTTGCCGCCATAATCTTGGAAAAATGAAGATGTATTATCAGCTTCTTCACCTAGCTCAGACCAAGATTGTTCCATCAGTACATCCCAGTCAAGTGATGGACTAATTCCAGTTGTATCTAAACTTTCTTTTTTAGGACAAATTCCAAGCATAGTAACATCTCCAATGTTGCTAGGTTGTCCATTCCATTCAGGACCTTCATCAATTCTCTTCATGATCCATTCAAGTACTCGAATGTTTTCCCCAAAAAGTTCACAACCGACCACAATCACCACAAAACACTCACAAAACACATCACAAAACACTCACAAAATGCAGTATACCTTTCTTATAACTTCATATTCTTCATATTTATATTTCTTTTTATTTTTTTATAATATTTATTTCATCAATTTCAAAAACCATTTTAAAAACATAATAACAATATTTAATCTATATATAACATTTTTTATTTTCCCTTATAATGAGCTCATATTTTATTTAATTTTTTTAGAGCAAAATTTTTTCCTTATTAAATGCCACCGAATAGCTTATGAACCTCCTTATGAACCTCTTTTATAACCTCTTTTATGAACCTCGCTTTTATCATCCATCTCAACCGTTTTCCCCATACCCAGGCCAAAGTAGACTGCCAGTGGTTTCATCTTCACGAAACCAGTTAACATGATATATGCGCGGTAACATAGGTTTTATTCCGGGATTTAATATGGCAGTCTCTACAAAGGTTATCCACTGTTTGCAAAGATTACCAAAGTTGTATGGAATACGCTGTCGCATGGCAATAGGCTCAGGAAGTGTCACTTTCTTGTTGTTAACTTGTGCTTCAGATCTAAGGCTGGCCCCAATATAAGCCCCACGTAACCAACTTTTGCAAATTTTGCTATGTATATGATTTCCATTTAGGTGGAATATAATATTTGATGCTTCATATATGAGAGGATATTTCGTTGCATGGCGGGGTCCAAACAAAATTGCCTTAAGGGGAACTCCAAAATCGTTTGGGTTGCCTTTGTAATCAGTTCCTTTTAATGGAGCTATCATGCAGCATGAATCCAGGATGCTTGAAGGGTTGGCTTCTTTGGTGACTAGATTTTTGATTTCTGATATGCTAAGAAGTTTGTTGTTCAATGCTTCTCTTTTTACAATTATAGAATCGTCAGATATAATGTTTAAGTTTTGGACATTGTGTTAGCCTTTGTTTGGACAGTTCCAAGAACATTCCTTTGTCTGGGCATATTGCTGAAAGTTGGCCAGATTTAGTATTCCATGTAAGCCAAGCTATATTGTATCCTATCACCTCAATGCGCCAACCAGGTTTTGTGGGGTTCATAAAAACTAAGTTAGCTTTGCCAGAGTTTTTAAGAAACATAGCTCCAAAATAGCTTTTAGTGCGGTCATTCTGAAAATACTGCCATTTGAACAGGAAGCCAATCATATAAATAAAACCTATGTTACCGCGCATATATAATATTAACTGGTTGAGTGAAGATGAAACCACTGGCAGTCTACTTTGGCTGAGTTATGCGAAAACGGTGTCACGACGGTTCATCAAAGCGACGGTTCATCAAAACGACGGTTCATCAAAACGACGGTTCATCAACGCGACGGTTCATCAACGCTATATTTCGGTGATGGCTTTATTTCCAATAAAGGCAATAAAAATTTTGCTCCTCAACAAAAATTAAATAAAGGCAAACATAAAAAATGTTATCATATAAATTAAAATATTGTTCATTATGTTTTTCAAAATGGTTTTTGAAATTGCCATGAAATAAATATTATAAAAAAATAACAAAGACAATATAAATATGAAGAATATGAAGTTATCAAGAAAGGAATATAACTGCCATTTTGATGAAACGTAGTTTTTATGAACCCTAGTTTTGATGAAACGTCGTTTTGTTTAACCGTCGATTGATGAAACAGTCGCGTTGATGAACCGTCGTTTTGATGAACCGTCGTTTTGATGAACTGTCGTTTTGATGAACCGTCGTGTAACCGGGGAAAACATTCGAGTACTTGAATGGATCATGAAGAGAATTGATGAAGGTCCTGAATGGAATCGAACAACCTCACGACATTGGAGATGTTACTATGCTTGGAATAGTTGCTTGGAGGGAAAAAACAAGCACAGATTCGGAATTCTCGCGAAAAACTACACAAAACCTGCCTATAAAACATTAAAATTTTGAAAAAAATTTTTTGACCATTTTTGACCTATAGGGTGCACTGTAACAATCCTAAAAAAGATATGCTGCCCAGTGGCGATGGTTTAAGTTAATTTTGAGTCTAGATATGACACCGGCTCAAAAAATAGATACGATTTGATACCAAACAACCATAGGTGCAAATCTGGTCTTCATGGGCTTCTACCAGGCCATGGTGTACAAGCAGCTCATCATCAACTTCGTCTTGGGGCATTTTAAGGGGTTTTTGGCCTCAATAACCGCACCATATAGGTAAATTGAGGCGTAGATTACGAATCTTTTGTCCATTTGCTTACACATTGTCTTCATGGGCTTCTACCAGGCCGTGGTGTACAAGCAGCTCATCATCAACTTCGTCTTGGGGCATTTTAAGGGGTTTTAGGCCTCAATAACCACACCATATAGGTAAATTGAGGCGTAGATTACGAATCTTTCGTCCATTTGCTTGCACATTGTCTTCATGGGCTTCTACCAGGCCGTGGTGTACAAGCAGCTCATCACCAACTTCGTCTTGGGGCATTCTTAAGGATTTTTTGCCTCGAACTCTGTACCATATAGGTAATTTTGGGTGTACATTACGAATCTGGTGTCCATTTGCTTCCACCTTGTCATCATGGGCTTCTACCAGGCCGTGGTGTACAAGCATCTTATCATCAACTTCGTCTTGGGGCATTCTTAAGGATTTTTGCCTCAAACTCTGCACCATAAAGGTAATTTTGGGTGCACATTACGAATCTGGTGTCCATTGTTGGGGGGTGGGGGTTTTGGGGGGGGTGGGGGAGGGTTGGGTGTGGTGTGGGGGTTTGGCGGTTTGCAAGAAGCCTTTGGCTGTACAAAGTAGATGAAATTACTGAAATTGTGAATCTTCGATTCAGTGTTTTATTTACTCTTAGCTGGTCTCTTTTTAATGCTTGCACCTAAAATGGCTTGGGCATAAAGGTAATGAAATTTTTTTTGATTCACCCGACATGATTTAGCTTGGGCTATAAGGTGATGAAATTAAATTTTAAAATCTTATCATGAAATTATGCTTACTCAACTTTAAACTTTTCTAAAGAGCTAAGAGAGCCCAGAAAATTTTCACCGTTTTATTATTGCAATTTTATGGCATGGAAAAGCATGAAAAGCATGAAAAACCAATTAATTTGCATAAATGATCTGCATTAAACAAGTATATGGCGCAGAGCGCAATAGGTGACCGCGGAGCTCTCAACATACCCCATTTTTCAACCTTCTACCCAAAAAAGTAATGTTTCAAATGATCCGGGACTTGTTAAACCTCTCCAGATCTTCCTCAAATTTTATTACCTTTCAGGAAAAAAAAAGTTTGTCAAAATCCGTTGAGAATTGAGCTTTTTACAGCATACCCAAATTTTCAACCTTTCTACCCAAAAAAGTAATGTTTCAAATGCTCGGAAACCGATTCCACCACTCCAGATCTTCCTAAAATTTTATTACCTTTAAGGGGAAAAACAGTTTGTCAAATTCCGTTGAGAATTGAGCTTTTTACAGCATACCCAAATTTTCAACCTTTCTACCCAAAAAAGTAATGTTTCAAATGGTCGGAAACCGATTCCACCACTCCAGATCTTCCTAAAATTTTATTACCTTTCAGGGGAAAAAAAGTTTGTCAAAATCCGTTGAGAATTGAGCTTTTTACAGCATACCCAAATTTTCAACCTTTCTACCCAAAAAAGTAATGTTTCAAATGGTCGGAAACCGATTCCACCACTCCAGATCTTCCTAAAATTTTATTACCTTTCAGGGAAAAAAAAGTTTGTCAAAATCCGTTGAGAATTGAGCCTTTTACAGCATACCCAAATTTCAACCTTTCTACCCAAAAAAGTAATGTTTCAAATGCTCGGAAACCGGTTCCACCCCTCCAGATCTTCCTAAAATTGCATTACCTTTCAGGAAAAAAAAAGTTTGTCCCAATCCGTTGAGAATTCGCCCGTGGACAGCATTTCCAGAAATATATATATATATATATATATATATACCAGGACAAAAGTTTAGTAACCTCTATAGACCGCGGAGCGGCCCTTCGGGCCGCTCCGCGTCAAAAATATTTATCATACGAAATTAATGATGGTAGCAAAAACAAAAAATTAGGAAATTTCTATGAAAAAATTATTTAAAGTAATTATTTTTCATTAATGCATAGTTTTTTGCAATGTTAATTAATGTTTAGTTTTAATTTTTAGTTTTATCTGAACAATCATCCTAAGGTGTGCAAAATTGTCTGGGCTCTCTTAGCTCTTTAGAAAAGTTTAAAGTTGAGTAAGCATAATTTCATGATAAGATTTTAAAATTTAATTTCATCACCTTATAGCCCAAGCTAAATCATGTCGGGTGAATCAAAAAAAATTTCATTACCTTTATGCCCAAGCCATTTTAGGTGCAAGCATTAAAAAGAGACCAGCTAAGAGTAAATAAAACACTGAATCGAAGATTCACAATTTCAGTAATGTAGATTTGGAAGGAGAATAAGTAAACAAAAACTTCGGTAGCATGACTCTATCACACCCCATAATGCAATTGATTATGCTTTTGCTGAAAGACTTTGTTATCAAGCATAAATATCTAGAATGACAGCAAAAACACAGCATATGCAAAGCTTAAAGAAGCGAGGAGAGTGAATGTTGAGCTGGACTTAAAGCCAGCGCTTTCATTGCACCAATGCTCCTGCGTGCAGCAACAGGCCGTCACCTGCAAACTTTTCCAATTCATCTTCACCATACTTCAACTTCGTTCTACTTCTAGTAGCACTATTGGTGTGTACCTTTAAAGAGGACTGAAAGAGCTAGAGCACCTCTTCATATCCCAGACTGCGCAGGAGGAGGCTCTGTGAGTCCCTGACGCAGGCATCATTCTCTATGCCCAGACGGCGACACAGGCCTTTCAGGTCGCAAAATCGACTCACCTGCAACCTGCCATCTGCACAAGAGCACTGGCCAGCAAGACCAGCCTGGAACTGGCCATCAATAGGCCTTCGGTACTCCATCTTGACGCAGGGGCCTCGGCAGGCTGCCTTCAAAGCAGCACAGGCACTGCTCCAGAGGCTGAGGGGACAGGGAGAACCTGTCTGGAGCCGTTGTGGAAGTTGACGCTGCACCAGAGCCCGCTGCAGACGCCCAGCAGCACTGCCAAGCCCCCTATTGACCGCATCCACCCACTCACTCATGCTACACTCATCAATTCATCGCCCTACAATTCACCTTCCTTCACGCAGCAGTGAGGCTGGGCTGGAAACAGGAGAAGGAAACAGGAGAGAAACAGGAGCAGGACGAGGGGGTTGGAAGAGGAGGGGGAGGGTGGAAGATAATTTTGCCCAGCCTGGGCAATAAGCTGGAAGAGAAACCTGTCGAAGGCAAGGCAAAGTGGGCTAGGCTGTTGAATGGGAAGTGAAAGGTGATAGGGCCGCCTGAGCGCTCAACCTAGCCTCCTCTACCCCTTCTCTGCCTTAGCCGCGATCAATGTTACCACGGCCGACCTTTGCCATTTCCTCATAGCGTAACCCAGGTCAGGCAGTATGGAAGAAGTTGGCTGGGAAGGTGGATGGGCGATAAATGTTGGCGACGGCCTCCATTCACCTCACTCCTTCCTTCGTCTATTGAGGCATGGAGGGTGAGTGGGCGGCGAGAAAGATGTCTTCCGGCCTTTATTAGGTTTCCGCTCCTCTCCAAGTCTTCGCAGCCTTCGCCACACTTTCTGCCTGCAATCTCATCAGCTTTTCATGAACCCTTCCTTCCTTCATCTCTACGCACACCCTTCAACGGCATCACCTCACCGCTTACTCTTTGCCTACCTTCTATTTGTCCGAAATGGTCTCAATATGATAAAGCTTTTCTAATTATCTCACATCGCAAAACATCATGTAAACGATTTTGAATTGGATTTTACACCCAAAAAAATAGAATAGTAAGATTTGAACTTTATGCTTAGAAGAAATTGTCAAAGCAAAGACTCAATTTTATTGAATTTTCACAAACCTGAAAAAGTACTTGATTTCTAAAGCCTCCAAATAATTCAATTTACATATAAAATGTAGCAACGAAAATCTCTTGGCCAAAAGGCTGTTCAAATGCATAGGAACCCTGAACATGCAAAATAATGAGGTTAATTGTGGTATCGTGATGGTGGTATTTTGTCCACTTAGCCTTTAAAACAACCAAAGCAATAAACTAAAATATACTGAAATTGTGAATCTTTTTGATTCAATGTTTTCTCTTAGCTTTTTCTCTACCTTTAAACTGGTTGCACTTAAAATTGCTTGGGCATCAAGGTGAAGAAATTTGATTTGATCTTAGCATAGAAAGATCATTGAAAATAGCTTGGGCTTTAAGGTGGTGAAATTAATTTTTGCAACTCTTATCAGTCAAATTTTTTTAGCAAATGAGCCACCTTACCAACAAAGCTAAGAGAGCCCAGAAAATTTTCACTGCATCAATGCTCTGAAAAATTTCCATCATACGCAATCAATGTTGGTAGCAAAAGCCAAAAACTGGGCAAATTTACTTCAAACTGCTTAGTTATAGCTAATGTGCAAAAGTTCTTGTTTATTTTGAAAATATCTGTAGCTTAAAATCACTGTCCAATTATTGATGCAAAATAATTCAGAATCAATAGCAGGGTTTCTTTTCTATTTTTTATGCCCATGGTCATGTGAATGCCCACAACAACCAGGTTGAACCAAACTTTTTTCCCTTTAAAAATTAAAGTTTAACTGCAGTACAATTAGCAAAAATTTTCTGGGCTCTCTTAGCTTTGTTGGTAAGGTGGCTCATTTGCTAAAAAAATGTGACTGATAAGAGTTGCAAAAATTAATTTCACCACCTTAAAGCCCAAGCTATTTTCAATGATCTTTCTATGCTAAGATCAAATCAAATTTCTTCACCTTGATGCCCAAGCAATTTTAAGTGCAACCAGTTTAAAGGTAGAGAAAAAGCTAAGAGAAAACATTGAATCAAAAAGATTCACAATTTCAGTAATTTCATCCACTTTGTACAGCCAAAGGCAGAGTTTGCAGAGTTTGAGGCAAAAAATCCTTAAGAATGCCCCAAGACGAAGTCGATGATGAGCTGCTTGTGCACCAAGGCCTGGTAGAAGCCCATGATGGCAAGGTGGAAGCAAATGGACACCAGATTCGTAATGTTCAGCCAAAATTACCTATATGGTGCAGAGTTTGTGGCAAAAACTCCTTAAGAATGCCCCAAGACGAAGTTGATGATGAGCTGCTTGTACACCATGGCCTGGTAGAAGCCCATGATGACAAGGTGGAAGCAAATGGACACCAGATTCGTAATGTACGCCCAAAATTACCTATATGGTGCAGAGTTTGTGGCAAAAAAATCCTTAAGAATGCCCCAAGACGAAGTTGATGATGAGCTGCTTGTACACCATGGCCTGGTAGAAGCCCATGATGACAAGGTGGAAGCAAATGGACACCAGGTTCGTAATGTTCACCCAAAATTACCTATATGGTGCAGAGTTTGTGGCAAAAAATCCTTAAGATTGCCCCAAGACGAAGTTGATGATGAGCTGCTTGTACACCATGGCCTAGTAGAAGCCCATGAAGACCAGGTTTTGAACTATGGTTGATTGGTATCAAATAATATCTACTTATTGAGCCCATTTCATCTCCAGACTCAAATTCAACTTTAAAAATCACCAGTGGGCAGCATAACCTTTTTTAGGTTTTTACAGTGCAACTTAGAGGTCAAAAAAAGGTAAAAAATTTTTTTTCGAAAATTCAATGTTTTCTAGCCTTATTTAGTGTACTTTTTGACGAGAATTCCGAATCTGTCTTTGTTTTTGCCTAAAACGGCTTCAAAAAATTTTTATTTAAGTTTTTCAATTTTTTTTGTAAGGGTCCCCCCTTACATTCAATCAACTTTCCAACCTCAATTTCGACATAAAAGAGGCTGAAAATCAAAATTCTGACCCCCCCATGCCACCCTGTGACCTCGATATACTATATCTACACCCAGAACAGAGCCCCAAACATAGCGCTATACCCCTGCCAAAAAGAACGGACGGACGGACGGACGGACGGATCACGGACGGACACTTTTGGAAAAAGTTTTTAGGCCATAACTCACTGAATTCTCAACCAATTTTGGCAAAATTTTTTTAATTGAAGCTCTCTGTCTGCTGCATCCGTTGAGATTATTTGCAGCCCTGTAGAATGCCCACAAAATATATGGCACATAATCATATTTTTAAATCCCGTAATGAGGTTGGTGGTTTGCTAAGACGGGTCCGTGCTTACGCTCCGCTAAAGCTCCGCTCGCACGGACCCAATATCTATCATCTGATAGCGTATTCAACAGCAATGGCTATTTTAACCTAAAAATTTCGAAACCTTTCATTAATGCGTTTGCTTTAGGATTGTCCCAGTTTCATTGATTAACTTCAAATTAAAATTTTCATGTCCCAAGTCATGAATATAGTTTTATTATGTCTCATTAGGCAATATTGGATGCATAGAGGCTTCAAATTTTAAATCCTACTTTATTTCATGCACAATTAGAAGTGTCTCATTAGGTAATATTGGATGCATAGAGGCTTCAAATTTTAAGTCCTGCTGTATTTCATGCACAATTAGAAGTAAGAGAGTAAATTTTACAAAAAGTTATTTGTATGCTATGTAGTCGAGATTGTGCGTTTGACCATATTGCGGTTTATTCTTGAAATGTGTTTTGCTTTGCTATTCGCTCAATCGTTGTATTTGCGGTATGATAATTATGAATTAAATGTTACATTAATTTTCGCAAATTAATTAAAGAGACCTGCGCACTACTAAAAAGCTTGACACATGATGGGAATGGACATGATGGGCATAAAAAATGGGCAACACCTCTCTCGAATTCTGACTGTGAGCAGTGTTGTTGGCTTAGGTGGTTGTTGAAAGCAGGGCGGCGGAGAGTGCCGAAAAAGTAGAGAGGGGGTGGGGATGTGATGGATGAGGCAGCTTAGAGGCCTTCCTTCCTCCTCGGGCATGGAAGTGGAGAGACTCGGCGGCAGCGGCCAGGCAAGCATTCGCCAAAATGGGCAACACCTCTCTCGAATTCTGACTTGGAGCAGTGTTGGTGGCTTAGGTGGTTGTTGAAAGCAGGGCGGCGGAGAGTGCCGAAAAAGTAGAGAGGGGGTGGGGATGTGATGGATGAGGCAGCTTAGAGGCCTTCCTTCCTCCTCGGGCATGGAAGTGGAGAGACTCGGCGGCAGCGGCCAGGCAAGCAATCGCCGGCCCCATAATCCATACGGCTTTACTCTCTCCGCCACCCGCTCCAACCAAACCGCTTTCCCATCCTACTCCCCAGCCATCCAAACCTCCTCCTCACCTCCTATCGCCTCTCCACTCTACTCTATATCACTCGCACCACTTCCTTTTTCGCCCAGACGCTTTCTGTTCCCTATCTACTCCCCTCCCCTCCCCACCAACACCCTTTCCCTTCCCAGCTCCCATCATCACAGCCATTTGCCCGGAAATCGCCCTCCATGGGGGCCTCTATAGTCTTTCCCTCCCTCCATTCGCCTGCGAGCGCAAGTGCAGACTGTTCCCATACCTTCTTTCCACGCCCTAAATGGAGCAAGAGAAAAGGGCAGAGTATATTGACTCGGTTGGGCAGAAGCAGGTGGGAATGATGGGAGTGGCTAAACGCGTTTGGGGCATAAAAGGGGGGTTTCATAGGCGGCGCAGGGTGGAGGGCCTTGAGTGAGGCGGGGAACTTGATATTGTGTTTGCGGCCGTCAATTGCCTTCCGGGGGTCAGACTGACACCTCGCCTTCTCTCCGCCCCTCAACGAACCGCCAATCTCACGCCTGCCCATTTACAGAGCGCCTCAATGCCAGCCTAGACTACGCTGCTCATGAGTTGGATTCGCTGCTGCGGAATATTCATCGGTTTATTTTTCTACTGCGAACCGATGACACTGCTCTTCTTAAAACCATGATAAAACAATCTGTTCTCTCATGCATGACTCTTAAGACAGCCTTTTTGAGAAAATCGAGAAAATGTAAAAAAGCCAAGGACACTTTTTTTTCTGACCCCCAATTTTTATTGTTGGACATTAAAAAGCAATCATTTTTATACTATGTCCTAAAGGGATAGCTTATATGATGGTATATTTCGCCCACAACAGCTCATTTTGTGAGGCAGGGTCAGGCAGGATGCCGAAAATCCTGGTTTTTTGACCTTCAACAATAAAATTGCTGCTGTGGGCCACAGACTCAATGGATTTTGAAAATTCCAAGACGGGTATACTCCCAGGAAATTGTACAATAAAACTGCGCCTTTGGATGGTTCAAGCTAACACTTTTTTGTGGTGTAAAACGCTCCAAAATATGAAAAAGGTGAAAATGAGAAAAAAAATTGCAGCAAAAAAAACTGATTTCACCCAAAAATTTTCGGTTTGCACGCAAACGATTGTGATTTTTGAATCCAGCGTTAAATTTTGGTCCAGAAAAGTAGTTTAGTTTTCATCTAGAGGGCTGTTCGGTTAGGACTTCATGGCAATGTTTGATGGTAACTACAAAAATGGCCCTATGTTATAACATAGGCAAAAATTGGGCAAAAAAATTTTTGCTTCAAAATTGGATATTTTGGGCAGGAATCATCCCTCTTTGATGCCTTCCACCTCGCTGTGACATTTGTTTGACCAAAATGTTCTTCAATTTTTAGAAATTGAAATGCCCATTTTCCTATGCTTTAACATTGCCTATGCTATAACATAGGAAAACATGCGCTTCAGTTTATGTAGATTGAGACTATTTTTGGTCAAATAAATGTCACAGCGAGGTGGAAGGGATCATAGAGGAATGATTCCTGCCCGAAAAATCCAATTTTAAAGCAAAAATTTTTTTGCCCAATTTTTGCCTATGTTATAACATAGGGCCATTTTTGTAGTTACCATCAAACATTGCCATGAAGTCCTAACCGAACAGCCCTCTAGATGAAAACTAAACTACTTTTCTGGACCAAAATTTAACGCTGGATTCAAAAATCACAATCGTTTGCGTGCAAACCGAAAATTTTTGGGTGAAATAGTTTTTTTTTTGCTGCAATTTTTTTTCTCATTTTCACCTTTTTCATATTTTGGAGCGTTTTACACCACAAAAAAGTGTTAGCTTGAACCATCCAAAGGCGCAGTTTTATTGTACAATTTCCTGGGAGTCTACCCGTCTTGGAATTTTCAAAATCCATTGAGTCTGTGGCCCACAGCAGCAATTTTATTGTTGAAGGTCAAAAAACCAGGATTTTCGGCATCCTGCCTGACCCTGCCTCACAAAATGAGCTGTTGTGGGCGAAATATACCATCATATGAGCTATCCCTTTAGGACATAGTATAAAAATGATTGCTTTTTAATGTCCAACAATAAAAATTGGGGGTCAGAAAAAAAAGTGTCCAACCAATTCTTAATCCTACCAAAAAGCCTGTCTTAAAATGACCAAGTGTGAGCCGACCCCACCCCTTTGACCCATAAAATAACTGGGGCAAATATCTCAAGAAATTATGATATATTTCAAGTTGGATAAATCCGCTTGAGTCAAACATATTATAGTTCTTCTCTACTAGGGTATTGAGAAGAAGTCTTATTGTTTCTCAATAGGCTTAACGTGCCTGGGGAGCGGCGTGAGCTTGACTGTTTTGGCGGCGGACAGACGGCACAGTGGACTTGGCATCTCCCTGATAGCCACCGGATTTCTTCTCCTCTTACTCGCCGGCCTCTTCCCACTCCTACTCGCTTTCTCCTCGTTAGTTGGACTGCTCTACGCCCACTTTGTGCGAGGATAAGAGTAGATGTGAGGTGATTGAGGGAGGAGCGGGGGACTGAGAGACGTTTGGCGGGTGGCAAACGGCGGAGGGCCAAACGACGAAGCTCCATCTGGCGTCGTCACAGCCGCCTTCACCCCAGTGCTCAGCCCGAGTTCTTAGAGCGCATCACTACTGTATAGAACTTTTATCTTTGCTTCCTTCTTTTCTGTCAAAGCAATAAAATTGCCTCTGCTCACATTCCACTCTCATGCCAATGTTCCGTAGATAAATCGTGATTGCTATCGTTTCGATATATTCACTTCTAGAGCAGAAAGGAGTTAAACTTAAAGAAAAACAGATTTAGTACAAAGCAGAAAGGTACTGCACTGCAAGTCATTTCAGGACGCTTCAGACTGACCTTTAGCAAGTCTTGATGCTTTAGCATAAGCCTAACTAAGCCTTTTGTAAAAACAACTTTTTTTAAATTATTCTCCTCTATCAATGTAACCCTAAGCTTTTGGTAAGGAAGGTACTTTTTTAAAGTTCCCGCTGTGCAATTTCATTGCAGAGTCGAATATTTCTAGGCGTCGTTTTCCAAGGTCTTGGGTATTCCTAGAACCTTTCCTCGTCAAAGCCTAGCGATATCTTTAATTCCTGAGCGGGACAAAACTAGTACTTTTTCTCACTCCATGGTTTGTCGTTTCTCTGTGATTTGATCTAATAACTTCCTCAAACGTGACAGTTTGCTTCACAACTAGCTTAGAGCAGAGCCCCATCCAATCAAGGGGAATAAAGGAACTGTAAGTCATGAACAACGACTCAACCGCTGCCAACTCCACCAGTTTTTCATGCTCGCCGAATGGTGCCCTTATATCACTTGGCACGGTGTACGTCTTCTTCGGCATGTATTCAGCCTCATCCACTTCACACCGCTTAGTGGGAGGGAAAAGTGATTGAAGTCTGGGTGTTGGCCTTAACGGGATCTTCTGCCTGTCCATCCTGATGGCCAAAGCCCTGGCCTCCAAGAGCGCCTTTCTGCTGGCCGGTGAGTGCTGGGCTAGGATTGCATGAGGGTGGAGTGAGTATGAGAGTTGGATTGCCGGCCTGGCCGTAACGGACGGTGGGAATGCGCTCTCTGTTCTCCTCACGGGCTCCGCCTACCTTTGGCAAGCCTTCGCCCACCGCCCGCCACCCATTCAGGTCACCTACTCTCTTCCCTCCTCCTTCTTTATCCACATCTATTTCATTCTTATTTTCCATCAAGTACGCAGTTTATTTTTGAATCATAGAGCGTTCAAAGGAATTGTAGCAAGAGATCATCAAACTGCCATAGCATAGCGGTGCCTGATTCTAGGTTTGCTGGTATCTGCTGCAAGCCCCGTCTTTGTCCTTTCAAAGCGCGACGGAAACGATGATGTTGGCACTGTCTTTCGACCGCCTCTTCATGCTCAACAGCCCTATCACCTACTACCAAGCATTCTCCCTCCCTCAGCAAACTCTCTAGGCCCCAGACCCTGCCCTTGTGCAGGTGGAGAATGCTCCCTACGCCTTATACTGGATAAGCGCAGCCGCCCTCTTCTTCGTCCTGAAATACGCAGCGCTGAGCTTCCACCTCATGGACTACGACTGTCACCAGCTTTGCATCGCTCCTTTCACCGTGGATGAGGCAGGCTGGCCAGCCTTGGGAGGTCAGGGGATGAGTGGGAGGGGGTTTGGAGGGTGGGCTGAAGTTGGCCATCGGGCTCCATCTCCTCATCATCGCCGCCGTGCTGGGCCTCAACCTCGCCACGCTCTCCTCTGCCGACTCCCAGCTCCTGGGGGGCCAGAACCAGCAGCAGCAGCAACGCATTCGCTCATTTCAAGTGTCCTTAAACATCCTCTCTTTCTCAGGCTACAAAAGGCTCCTCTTTCTCACTTAGGCTTCCCTTCGCATCGTCCTGGCGCTCTATCTGGGCGGGTCTTGTCCTCTCTGCCAGCCTGTGTGAAGGATGAAGGATGAGCTTGGAGATGGGTGCTGACCATCGTGGTGGTGTCGGTGATGACGGCTTTGGAGCCCTGGCAGCCCAACCACCCCATCACCACCCTCCAACTCATTTCCACCGCCATGGCAGCTGCTTCCTATGGAATCAACTTCTGGTTGGCAGTCTGGCAGAAGGAACGGGGAAATCAGCAAATGTGCGGATTCAGCTCCAACTGCGTCCTGTACTATCTGCGGAACAAAGACTTCCGTGACGCTATTCGCAGCCTCCTCGGCCGCCCCACCGGATTTCTCGTTTGCACTACCTTTACCTCTTTTTCGTTTCAGTTGAAGTAATCAGTGAAGTCAGCTCAGGTGCAACAGGCAGTGGCACCCGCTCAGCTCGCCACATAAGGATTGACTGACAAACCTGCCTTCCTGCTTCTTATTCAACAATAAATATTTCTGTTTCTCACCAAGTTTTTATATGGACGAAGACATGAAATTAACCTGCTAAAGTTATTTTTCAATATAACTTCTCATTTTCAATGTAGGTAATTGTGATTACACCTTGTCTCAATCTTTTTGATGTTTTAAAATTCATAAACACTGCATGCTGTAGCAATTTGGTCTTGTATCTTCGCTTTCACCTTATTTGCGTGAGCTAACTGAAACGTCATATGTTTGTTCTCTGTGGTTTGTTTGTATTTCTATTTTATCACCAAAGCCCTGGGAAAGGAGGGTCTTCAATTAAATATTAGTGAGACTAATTGCTATTTTATTTAAACAGCAGTTTTAAATGGCACAAACACCCTGACATCAGGGTAAGTTCAAATTTGCGCAGTTTTCGCCCAACTATGCACGCATAAAAGCAAGGCATTTTCTTCAGAATTAGGCAGATTCAAGTTTGAAGTGTGTGAGGTTGGAATGAAAAGATGGTGCGAAAGCGAAGCTCGGCACCTCGTCGACTGGTGGAGGGGGAACGGAGAAATGCCTCCTGGACTCTCCTCGACCCCACACCTTCTACCAGGCTCGCTTCTTCTTTGCCCACCATCACCTCCACTGGATCGCACACTTGCAGCCAGCATCTTGGCGTGTCGGAGGAAAGGACTGTGCAACATTTAAAGCCTCTACCAAGAGCTGCCCCTTCTTCTTCCTACGACACCCTCACAGTTCCTCTTTTCCTCCTCTTTCTCCCGGCTTCGTACTAAGGGACCTGAAAGGTTTATCCGGCTACGGAAGAGAGAAGAGCCAAGGCCTTGGGTATCCTGCACAGGATCCCCATTCTCAACACCCCGCCCACGGCCAGTCAGTTTTTGAGCTCAGGATCAGCACGCCTCTACATTCCTTCCTGGTTTGCCCCCTTCAAATGGCACCATAAAGCTATGGGAGGTGAATATTAGCTGCGTCCCTCACTTCTTCATTTGTCTGATCAGCCATTGCTTTCAGCTGCCATGACGAAGCGGAGGAAGAAAGCAGTTCTTTTTCCTCACCATGGTAATTCCTGAACATAGTAAAATGGCGGAGTGCAAAGAAAGCAGTACAGGAGACTGGTGAGCAGGTCAGGAGAGGAATGGCTGCTGGAACTGGGCTCAACAATGACGCCTGGGCAGTCGGCCGCTCTTCTAGACGCATGTCGTCCTCGTCCCCCAAAGCCCGCTGCCCTGCTTCTCCTGCACAGCAACTCGGCAAGCCTATTCTCCTCTCCCTCTGCCTAGCAGAGAGCAATCGATGGTAATGACAGGAGTGTAAATGGGAGCTGTGGCTGTGCCTAGCCTCCTCGGTGCTGCGACCCAGCTGTGAGATGGGGGGCTGGCGGAGTCTCTCTTACCTCGTCCTCGCCTTTGCCAGCTTGTCCTTCAAGGAGGATGACGAGGCCACTGCCGCTCTGCGCCAAGGACCGTCAGCACCCGAGGCCCAGGCCCCACGAGAACAGCCCTACCGCTTCTATCAGGCCATGCGAGAAGGCAGTGAGCGCTTACTCTGCTCTCAGTGAGGAGTTGAGGAGTGGAGTGGTTGAAAGGGGAGGGGGAAGAGGAGGCTGGAGAGGAGCAGCAGCAGCCGTTGGGATTATTGCCCCAGCTGCGTCCCTATCAGAAGGCTGCCGTCGCCTGGATGCAAAGACGGGAGCAAAGTCCCGAGCTCAGCCTTAGCTGGGCCAGTGTCTTTTCTCCACTTCCAGTTTTGGCCCATCCATCCTGTCGCTCTGATCCAAGTCAGTAATAAATTTTAGTTGGAATCGATGGACGGCAACGGCGTTAAAGTGGAGTATCAGTTTTGGTTGACAAGCGAAATATTTTTCAAACCCTCGTGTGAAAGACTTGGATTGCAGCCCCGGAACCGGTACGATTGTGC
Source organism: Ptycholaimellus sp. GST1_10 (assembly GCA_030248095.1). Taxonomy (NCBI): domain Eukaryota; kingdom Metazoa; phylum Nematoda; class Chromadorea; order Chromadorida; family Chromadoridae; genus Ptycholaimellus; species Ptycholaimellus sp. GST1_10. The sequence continues at coordinate 37,217 of JASANA010007472.1, read as the reverse complement.
GTGAGCTGACGCCACTCCCATCATCAGGAGTTTGTGGGGGTATACTAGCCGATGAAATGGGATTGGGCAAAACTGTCGAGGTAAAATATTAAAGAATCCTTTTTCTTTCCCAGATTCTACTTTCGGTGCAGATCATCAGTCTGGTGATGCAACGTCAAGCCCCCAGAGCAGCTGGCATAGCTAACCTTCCCTCGAAAGAAGGGAAATTCGAAACGAATGTGGACGTGCGTTGTCTCTGTGGCGATGACTCAACCTGCCTTCCAACCATTCAGTTCGCTACTTCAATGCATGCAGTTTTCGCCTCAAACTACGCCTTTCCCAATTTCGCAGATGCAGCATGTGCAATGGAAGACAGCACCTTCACTGCGTTCATCCAGCAGAAGCTAGCAGTCTGGCTTATCAATGCCCAGCCTGTGCTTCAGTCAATCCACCTATTCCCAGTAGGAGAATCATTTCCCTTCTCTCCCCCTCTTTCATCATACGCCTGGGGTATTGAGGCAAAGCGACCTTAATCGTCACTCCGGCGAGCATCAGCAGGCAGTGGGAGGAGGAGATTCAGAAGCACACCAGACCCGGCGCCGTTCGCCTCCTCGTCTACCCCGGCGTCAAAGCCCGCTACATAGATCCCAGGCATGCCCTCTGCCACCTTCGCATCCCTCAAGTGTAGGGCGGTGCAGAGAGCTGGCAGAGTGCGACCTGGTGGTGGCCACCTACGAAGCACTGCGAGCAGAGCTGGCCTTTGCGGAGGCGGCATTGGCGGAGCGGAGCTTCCGTCGCCGCCGACGCTACGAGCCTCCGCCATCCCCACTCACCTGCCTCCACTGGTGGCGTCTGTGTCTGGACGAAGCCCAGATGGTGGAGGGCGGCAGCAGCAAGGCTGCTCAAATGGTCTCTGCCCCTTTCACCTCCTTCACCCATCATCCCTCTGCTCTGTCAGCCACTCAACAATTTGGTAGGTGGAGCGACTGGGGGCAGAGCACCGTTGGGCGGTGACGGGGACGCCGATCCAGCGATCGCTGAAGGACCTCTACGGCCTCCTCCACTTCCTCCGCGCCGGCCTCTGGTCCTACCGAGCCTGGTGGGAGGCTGGCCTTTGGCTCCCCTACAGACTCTCCGGCCAGCTGGGCCCCGTCACCGCCGCCCTCCGCCCCTTCTTCTGGCGCACTGAGAAGGAGGCTGTCAGAGACCAGCTACACCTCCCGCCCCAATCCCAGCGCCTTCATGTTCTATGCTTTCAAAATGCAGCACCCATTGAACTAGTTCTTTTATTGGAGTGGATCCAGTTCTCTCCGGTGGAAGAGCACTTCTATCGCCGCAGTCTGGACAACTCTGGAGAGGCTGCTAGGTTAGATTTGAGAATGAATGATGGAGCATGAAAAATGATGATGTTTGGCAAGGAATGCAATGCTGCGAGCGAAACCAGCTGGAGAAAGCGACGAGGCCTGGCTTGACCGAAAACTGGAGACACTCAATGCTAACATCATCCATCGTGTTGGCTTATTTGTCTTTATTAGTGGACGAACAAAGGCAGCTCTTTGTTGTGCAGATGATGTCAACGCTGACCTTTCTCCGCCAAGCCTGCAACTACCCGAACTTGCGAACCCAGGAGAATCATCGAGTTGTGGCCGTGAGTCGAAGGGCGAACCTGAGCATGGAGGACGTCCTGCAGCGCATGCTGGAAGACACACGACTCGAGGCGGAGTCTGAACAGCGCCAGATTCTTGCCGCCTACAATGGCAACTCCTCCTTTCATCCGCCTTCCATGCCCAAGGCCACGTTTTCCCTTCCCTTTGAGGCAGCGCAGGTTTGCACTGGCTGTGTCAAGACTGGCTCAACGCCGCCGACTGCTACCGACAAGTCCTAAGGACTGCCTCTTCCAAAGAGGTCCATCACAAAGCTCGCTCCTTCCTTGGCTAGATCTAGATAAATGAATGAATGTCGGCCCAGGTACGCTCGGATCTCCTGCCCCAGCTGCACGCCCTTCACAACCTAGCCCAGCTGCTTACCCTCGCTCCTCCAAACCTCATTCCGCCCACGCTTCGAGATCACCGCCTGCTCCAGGGTTATTACAACTGCTAATAACTCTCACAACTGATCACTGAACCACTGCTGCAGAAAAGGAAGAATTGACCAACAAATATCTGGGAGAAAGGCTGGCAAAGCACGAGAAAGTGGAGCAGCTGCAGCAAACTGCTGTGCAAGAGCTTGCCGACCGTCTCTCTACCGTTTACTCACAAGCCTACCTCAGCAAGATTGTACGTGAATGGAACAGAAGCTGGTTTTCAGAAGCTTGAATGGGAGGGATGGTACGCGATGGCGGGAAAGGCTATCTCGGAGCTTGAACTTGAGCAGGCGGCCATAGAGCGTGTCGAAATGCGACTCATCCACTCTGGCCACCGCCCGCTAGCGTAGCTCATCAAGAGCCAAGGAAGGGGCAGAGTGAAGTGAGTAGGAGGTTGCAGGGCCACTTGCATGAGCGGTCTTACTGTATGGCTGAGCGGGCGATGGGAGGAGTTGGTGAGAGTTCGAGAGGCGGCTTTGGCGGAGCTGGCTCAGATGGCGGCCCTGGAGCCGAGTAGCAGGGCCCTCCTGGAGGAGCCTGCGCTCTGCCACCTTCGCCCACAGCTCAACAATCTACCGCCCGCCAAAACGTCTATCTTCTATCTCTCATCCCCTCTGCTACAAGGCTACTCCTTTCAGATGCCTGCTTTGCCGAGCAGAACGAAGCGTCATTGACTACGAAAAGCAGCTGTTCAGCGGACGAAGGGAGTTGGCACTTTTCTTTTCTCGCTCAAGCAGCTGAAAGAGGCCGTTTGCAGTAGAGAGACGGAGTCGGAGGAGGAGCAGGAGATTCTCTGGATTGACAGCGAGTTCATCGTCTCTCTGAAGGTGCCCCCTGTTCAGGGACTGAGCAGGGACGGTAAAGTAGATGCCTTGAAGTGCCTGCACGCTTTCTGTGGCCGCGAAGTTCCCGGAGTCCGCCATGAGCCTTGGCTGGAATCCGCCGATGCTCAGCTTGCCGTACTGGAGCTCATGAAAAAAGAGTTCAAGGTTCAAGCCCAATCCTCAAAGAATTAATCCTCTTTATCAGTAGAAGGCTGGACAGGCAACGCGAAAGCTGTGGATCTCCTTCTGCGAAATGTCGGCCTATCAGGATGAGTTGGCCATGGCCATGCAGCGACTACGCCTCAGGGAGCCCCATGTAGCCAGAGAGACCATCCTACCTAGGCCGTAGAGAGAAAAGAGGGCTGTGAATGACAGGAGGCGGGGAGTGAGGCGGAGGCGGGAGTTGTGGATTGCCTGGCAGCGGTGCCCGCCTTGCTAGCCTCCAACCAGGCCGATGCGGCCGCAGCCCAGCGCCAGCTTAGCCTCAAGCTCGGCCAGCTCCACTATCTGGCCAACCTGCAGCGAATACAGGAGCAGAAATTGCAAGGTCCCTTCACCTTTCCTCGGCTGGGCAGATGGAGAAGTGGGGTTGGTGGTTGGAAGGTGGGGCAGGGGTGAATGAGGAGCCGTGTCCGATCTGCCGGGATTTGCTGGGGGAGAAGTGGGCGGTGCTGGGCTGCGGCCACTGCCTCTGCCTCGACTGCATACAGATTCAGTGCCGAAGGTTCAACCAAGGCTCACTCAAAGGACTGATTCGAGGAGGCTGTTTGAAGGACTCCGGGGCAGAATGTAGACTGTGCCTATTGCCGCCAGAAAACGGGGAAAGAGGTCATCAGCTACGTCTCCTTGAGGAGGCCTACACAGCCTGAGGACGAAGATGAAGCATCGCTACGAGTTCGCTTCGTTTTTTGACACTGCTCGCGGAAAAATGGAGATTGTAGGTGGAGGGAAGCTTCAGCAGCAAGGTGGAGGCTATGATTCGTTGTCTGCTGCTAATCTTCCAGCGGGACTCCAGTGCCAAAGTCCTCATATTCTCCACCTGGAGCTTCTTCCTAGCTCATATGGCGACGTTCATATCCCATCCAAGTCTTCCTTCCAAATATCCCATTATTGACAGGGCTTTGGAGAAGAATAAGATTGGGCACGCAAGCTTAGCATCGGCTTATAAGCGCGAAATTGTCATCGACACCTTTCGTCATGACGCTGAGTGCAAGGTAAAACTGGTAGTTTAGGAAAAGGAAGGAAGGAAAGTGTAAGAGCGCAGGTATTGCTGATGGCGATGTCATCGGGATCGAAGGGTCTGAACCTTGTGGAAGCCAATCACGTTTTCCTCTCCGAGCCCCTCCTCAACCCCGCCGTAGAAGCTCAGGCTGTCGGTCAAATTCACGTCTCTTCCCTAGCCTGCTTCTGGGTTAAAGAGAGAAGCATTGAAGGGCGAGTGGATCGGATCGGGCAGGAGCGGCCGACCACGATTCACCGCTTCCTCGTTCGTGGATCATTGGAGGAGAAAATTTGGGAGGCAACTAAATTCCTCAAGTTCCAATTGCTGTTTTTGCTTCAGTTCGATACGAAAGGTAATTGAAGGCGAGGCAACGAAGCTGAAGGTCGCGAAGAAAGCGGGACACACTTTACTCTTCGCCAGCTTTTGTCCATGCTATCCTAGCTAAGGCCAGGTCGGCTCGATGAGTGAGGTATTGCTGATCGAAACGAAAAGAGCTGAACGGTGATTGGAAGCAAGTTGACTGAAGGTGCTGATAAGGGAAGGCTTCATTGTCTGCCATCCCCTGCCCATTATAGTGTGTATCATTTTCAAGTGCTATTTTATTTTCCTGTTCCAGAAACATGCTTTATCACATTCCTTTTTCAAACTTTCTTTTTAAAGTTTTCGGTGTTAAATAGAGTTTTGTTCCCAAATTTATGTTTTTGAGTCTGCTGCTTGTTTTTGAAAGAAATAATTTGAAATTGATTGGTGAGTATGTGAGTGTGAGCTGCTTGTTTGTGAATCAAAAAACTCAAAACGCCCACAACTCAGCAACTGCAAATTTTTCTTCTACAAGCAGGTAAGCAGCATTTCAGGCATCCTCAAACGTTTTATTTCACTACGTTCGCGCATCCCTGGGAAAAGTGCAGTTTTGCAGCAACCTTGGAACAACATGGCCATCACAGGCAAGATCCGCCATCTGCTCAACCCTCCTCTCGAGGTTTTCACTCCAACTTTGCTTCCTATGACCACGTCGCTCGCCCACCCTCATAACCATGTAAAAGGCCTTTCAGAAAAGTAGGTATTCGAAACTCGCAGTTTTGGCACCTCTACTTAGGGAGATGATGTTTGGCAGGCTGTGGCATCTATATATGCAAGAAATGAAAATAGTGTTTCGGTTAAGCCTTGGATGATCATTGGGCCAGCAATCCTGAGCCTGATGTTGATTCTCAACGCCGGACTGTGTCCAGGAGACTTTTGGAACCATCGCGGAGTCCGAGGGGAACTCCTTTGTTCCGCCAACTTTCCGACAGGGGTTTTACTCCTGCTCATTACCAAGCGGGGAGACTCTTGTCTCCCCCAGGCTAAAAAGAGGGGCATTTTGCTCTTTTTGGATACGATTCTTGCCATCTTTTTCTGGCCGAAAGAAAGCATTATCATAATTGGCATGAGAACACTGAACAGAAGGCACAGCAGTGCATTGTATTGCTAGTGCCCAAATATGACTGCAACAACTGTTGAACGCAAGTGGATCCGAAAGAAAAATCCGGAGGACAACCTTTGCTCAGCCTTGTCTGGAGCTCCCCTCTTGCGAAATTGTGTCTTCTTGGTTTACCCTCTTTTTCATTAAAAAAATATGGTTTCATTAAACAAGGTAATATTGGCTATCACCAATAGTGCGCGGCCAATTTATACTCGCCTCACTGCACTTTTAACTGCTATTTTTTGAATGAACAGGCATTCTTAAATGTAAGTGTGTATGATTTATGAGCACTATGAATGGAACCTTCATTAAGGTTTGTGCTCAAATTTCAGGTTAATCGATCAATTATTAATTTTAAACCCTTATTTTTTAGTTGCAAATATTAAATTTAAATTTAGTTTCAAGAACAACAACTTCAAAATTTGAATTTCAATGTGGGGGGGCGCTGGGGCCCAAGGCCGCAAGGATGAGGACATTCTTTTTTGGCTGATGGGGCAAACCCCCCCCCCCCTCCCATATATGCAGACCTTACAGAGGTTACAGGAGCTCCAGACAAGGCTGAGCAAAAGTTGTCGTCCGGATTTTTCTTTCGGATCCACTTGCGTTCAACAGTTGTTGCAGTCATATTTGGGCACTAGCAATACAATGCACTGCTGTGCCTTCTGTTCAGTGTTCTCATGCCAATTATGATAATGCTTTCTTTCGGCCAGAAAAAGATGGCAAGAATCGTATCCAAAAAGAGCAAAATGCCCCTCTTTTTAGCCTGGGGGAGACAAGAGTCTCCCCGCTTGGTAATGAGCAGGAGTAAAACCCCTGTCGGAAAGTTGGCGGAACAAAGGAGTTCCCCTCGGACTCCGCGGTGGTTCCAAAAGTCTCCTGGACACAGTCCAGCGTTGGGAATCAACATCAGGCTCAGGATTGCTGGCCCAATGATCATCCAAGGCTTAACCGAAACACTGTTCTCATTTCTTGCATATATAGAGGCCACAACCTGCCCAACATCATCTCCCTAAGTAGAGGTGCCCAAAACTGCGAGTTTCGAATACCTACTTTTCTGAAAGGCCTTTGACATGGTTATGAGGGTGGGGCGAGTGGCGTGGTCATAGGAAGCAAAATTGGAGTGAAAACCTCGAGAGGAGGGTTGAGCAGATGGCGGATCTTGCCTGTGATGGCCATGTTGCTCCAAGGTTGCTGCAAAACAGCACTTTTCCCAGGGATGCGCGAACGTAGTGAAATAAAACGTTTGAGGATGCCTGAAATGCTGCTTACCTGCTTGTAGAAGAAAAATTTGCAGTTGGTACGATTGGTACCATAGGAAAGCCAGAAATGGTTTTCCCTAAGTTAAACGTCTAAGAAATGTATATCTATTGCTGGTGGATTGTGGAATCTATTAAATTTTACAATTACATTTTGTTCTAGGGCGTATTCCAGCGTCTCTTTCTAGTGTGCGCTAAACAAAAAGCAGGTGGGTCAGCAGATTCACAATCCATATGCGGTAGATGTAGTTTTGACTTTGAACCGAGGGCAATCGAATTTGTGGAGAAAAGTTTCACTATGGCTTGCCGATGGTACCAGATCATATATTTTTATTTTATTTTTATTTTTTCTAATTTATTCATTTTTTTACTCCTAATCGTTTTTATTTTTTCGGTGAACAAATGGTGCTGAAGAAGAGGATGCGATTTAAATAAGCGGGCAGAAGGATCAACTGCGCAGTTGGGCTGGGCCTGGAGCCAAGTGGGGGCAGGAGTGCTTTGCGCAGACGTCACATCGATTTCTACACCCACGCCCCAGCTCTGCTTCACCCGCCAAGCCTTTCCTAACCCCCGCTTTGGGCAGCTGTTCGTTGCGGGATGGCGGAGAAGACGGAGGACCTGAACCTGCCTCTCTCCGTCGTCACCCGCATCATCAAAGAGTCCTTGCCGGACGGCGTCCTCGTCTCCAAAGAGGTCCTCTTTCTCCAACCAGGAGCTCTTTCAATGTTCAACATGACTGCAGGCTCGTCTGGCCATTTCCCGAGCAGCTTCCGTGTTCATCCTGCACGCGACGACTTACGCCAATCAGGAGGCGGCGGCGCAGAAACGGAAGACCCTCACCGCCCCCGACCTCCTAGCCGCCGTCAAGGAGCTGGAGATGCACGAATTCCTGCCACCCCTTCAGGCATCCTCAACCCCTCCATCCCTCTTCCCCCACAAAGGAAGGTACAAAGGGTGCAGGAGGCGCTGGGAGAGTGGAAGCGGGAGCAGGTGCGAAAGGCAGATGCGAAGAAGGCCAAAGGGAAGGGGGAGACTCTTGCTGAGGAGGAGGCCACTCCCGCAGAGCAGCTGGAAGAAGAGGAGGACGATGAGCCCGTCGTTCTGGCCGAATCTTCTGGTTCACCATCCTCTGGGCCAACGGCTTGAGACTCAGTGGAGTTTGAGGGCTGGCGGAGACGTTGCCGCCGTCTTCGATGGATGCTTCTGGCCTGGGCCCTGCCTCGGGCTAAATCATTCCCTCCATTCTTAGTCCTGCTCAAACTTTTCTCTGCCACTTCACTTACTTTGCCTTATTCTGCCGTCCTGTTTCAGACTACGAGTAAACATTGTGTCACATTTCTACTCTTTTAATGAAGAAACTAAAGTTCCCCAGCATAGAATGCACCTTATACTATTCAAGCTGAAATTTCCCCAAGGCCAAGTAAAATGATTTAGCGGTGCAATAGAAGAAAATGTCGGGGACTCTGCCGTTCGCGCGGCTGGAGGATGAGGACGCATCTATGGTGGGCGAGGAAGGAAAACCACAGCGGCCAGAGTCCGTACCAATCGGCAAGAGTTCGCGGGAGCCGAACGCGGGAACGCCACTGCGCGACGAGTCCGTGGCCGCCAAAGTTCCGCATTTCGCTTCCCAGCCTCTATGAAGGCCTGGAATGGAGGGGGGCTGGGTTGTGAGCAGGAGCGAGCGGAGGGTCTGCGGAGTCTGCTGATGGGCTTCGGGATCCTGTCGGCGGGCATCACGGTGGCGCTGATCGTCCAGCTGGCCATCGGCGAGGAGCAGGTGGCCTCCCACGGCGCCGTCTCCTCCACCTCCGCCCTCTGCTCACGTCTAGGCCTCCAGCAGCTCCAGAGCGGTCTCCTCCCATCACTCGCACAGCCTCCCTCAGCAAGGTCATGAGGCCGAGACACTGTACAGGAGGCAACGCAGTGGATGCGGCCATCACAACGATGCTCTGCATGGGCGTCACGCATCCCCAGTATGCCGGCCTTGGAGGGTTCTCAGCCTATTTGACGGGTTGTTAGGAAGGGGAGGATGCAATGGGGTGAGTGATAGGGGCGGAATGATGCTGGTGCACGACCACAAGAGCCACAAGAGCCGCCTCTTCGACTTCCGAGAGACGGCGCCGCACAGCTTGGACGTGGAGCAGGTGACGCGAAGCCCCGTTGTCCCCGGCTTCGAATCCTACCAGGACGCTGTCATGGTCTCTCTCTCCAGCCACCCTCCCAACATATCCACACCAGCTAGAGACCATGGCTCCAGCTGGGTCCCTCGGTGGCGGTGCCGGGAGAAGTGCGAGGGATGTGGGCAGTGCACCAGGCCCTGGGCAAGCGCTCCTGGTGGCAGGTCTTCGAGCCCATCATCAGCCTGGCTCGGGAAGGATTCGAGTACTCCCAGGACTCTTTTCGTACTCTCTTCTGATTCACTCCTTCGATGGGTGGCTAGAGCATCTGTTTTATTGCAGAGAAGGACTATCTGCGCCGTAAGGAGCACATGGAAAGCATCTTGGCGCAGGACAAGCCCGCCCATGCGGCTTTCATGAAGGAGATCATTCCGGACAAGTTCCCCTCCTCCTTCAAGCACCAGCGTCCCCGACTGGCTGAGACACTGGACGCCATCGCACGCAACGGACCCGAAGCCTTCTATCAGGTTTCTTCTACCCTCATCATTGTCCTCCAGCCCCACCACCTCTAATCTGCACTCATTCGTCCAAGGGCCCGATAGCGCAGGAGATTGTGGCCGTGGTCCAAAAGAGCGGCGGCTTTCTCACTGAGGAGGATCTCATCAATTACGAAGTAAGCGCATTAGGTCAGTTAGCTGCAGGGCAAAGAGAGAATGGTAGGTGAAAGAGCCGGAGCCTCTAAAGGCGAACATCGGGAATTTCACTCTGGAGACCTTCCCAGCGCCTGCCTCCGGCGCCATACTCATCCGCCTCATCAAAGGTTCACCCTCTCTCTGCTTTCACTCCTCTCTGGGAGCAGAGTTTGGCTGCAGAGATGGACGCGGCCAAGAAATTGGCGGGGCTGAAGGATGAGGACTATTTATCCGCCGACTTCTATGGCCGATTCGCCAAGGTCAGTTTCGCTGGGCCATGCTGTGTATGAAGGGCAGAGTTGGGCTCGGCTAGGCGCAGACGCAGACCTACCGCTGTCGCTACAAGCTGGGCGACCCATATTTCCAAGACCTAAACAGCACTCAGGAAATCATCATTCAAGGCAACCTTCATGAGGTCTCCAGTTTTCGCCTCATCTTAGGAGAAGAGGAGCTGAGAAATGTTAACAGGTGTGCAAGGCCCAACAAAAAGATGAGGGAGAGCACATGGGCACCAGTCATATCTCCGTGGTGGATCGGGACGAGTTGATGGTGGCCGTCACCACGTTCTCTTCACCATTCTCCTTCCCCCCTTCATCTAACAGCCTCCGCATTCCAGCTCCATGAACTGGTGGTTCGGCTCGCTTCTGGTCGCCCCCACTTCCGGCATCCTCCTCAACAATCACATCGGTCCCTTTTCCGCCACTCCTCCCCTCATTTAACTCCTGACTCCATTTCAGGAGACTTCGACTGGCACAGTGAGGGAAGGCCGAACTCGCCCGAGGGCGGCAAGCGTCCTCTATCCGGCATGAGCCCCAGCGTTTTCTACAACCAGCACCGGCCCTGTCTACAGCGTTTTGCCATCGGTTGGACAGGGCAGAAGGAGGGCACTCCTAAAAGCCAGCAGTGTCGCTTGGCAGGCGGAGTGAACGGGACGAAGATCTTCGCCGGGGTGGCGCAGGTGGCGGGGAACATGATGGTCTTCGGCCAGCCTGCCCGCCAGGCTCTCACGGCGCCTCGCCTCTGGTGCAACGCCAACCAGTGCCAGCTTCAGAGTCCTTCGCCATTCCCCCTCCCCAACACCTCCTCATCTTGTCATCAACTCTGCAGACAATCCTGCGGCGGTGCCTGAGGACAGCATGACGCCCTACGTGGAAGCCATCAAGGATGCCACTAAGTTTGAAGATGTAGAAAGCTTGATGAAGAACGGGTGGATGGTGTGGCGGGGAAAAGGGGAGGTTTGAGGTGATACTGCTGGAGGAGACGACGCCCGCGGCGAGTGCAAACCAGCAATGCTCCGTGGTGGCACTGGCCGGCCATTCAGCCAACACCACCCTCCAGGCTCTCACTGACAACTACCTTGATTGGGGCGCTGCCCAATACTAGCCTCCTCCATCCTCCTCCTATCATTCTCCCTCTAGGCCACCCCTTCAATCTCATCATTGCGCCAGTCCTCAGCTTGAGCTTTTTGTCGTCTTTCAATGCCGCTGATTGGAACTCTACGGGACAAGTTGTTGTATTCTTTACACGCCTCAAAGATATTTGCTATTTTTGAGCGTTTTTAGCGATATGCGCAAGATGTGAAAGTCAGAGGATAGGGATGAAATGTCTGACGCATACTTTGAATACGTGCAATCTATCTCATTTTGTATTTTGGGATGGTAATGGACAGTTTTTGACCCGGTCTCTTTTCTTTAACTTCTACTCTGAAATGTTCGTGCGGCTAGATGTCGGAATCTGTGATGGCAGTTCTATCGCTTGTGCATCTTGCATTCCTTTATTCTTTCACTCGTGTTCGTCTTCAACACTTTGTATTGTTTGAAGAAATTGTGAGCATAAAATCAAAGTAACAAACATATCTACTTCAGTTTTGAGTCAACTATAATTTTCCCGACCAAGAGATTCATTAATAAAGGTATTGAAAGGTGAGGCGACGAAAAGAGCAAAGAGAGTATGCAGAGGGGTTGGGGGTGTACGCGGATGCTTGGTCAGGGCAAGAACTGCGCAGTTCCTAGCCCAACCTGTGCGTTTCATCACAAACCGGGACTTCATTTGAGCTTGGTGGAAGCATGAGCAGAGGCGCCTTTTCAGCCCGAGGTCGTGCCAGCTTCAGAGGACACCGCGGCCGCTCACAGAACAGAGGCTCGCCTTTATCTTTTCCACTTCTTTTGAGCCTTTTTCGACTCCCATCAGGCTGCAAAAATCAATCAATATTGTTGCCTCGGTGACGGGTGAAAGAAGAATGGAATTTTAGGTGGGGTGAGAGGCGGCTTTGGAGGAGGCCGCGGCTATGGGGGTCGTGGAGGCTGGGCCAGAGGGCCACAGCAGGGCTTCCAGGGTCCAGCCAGCTCTTCCAACGGAGGCTTCAAATCCGACGCCTTCAGCGACAACCCAAATAGGTCACACTCCTACCCAACTTCTCCTCCCTCCAATCCCAGCTTCTCAGGCACCCTCTGACCAATGCGCGCAGCATCCCCGGCCTGGACCCAGCCACGGCGCTGCAGGAGCTGCCTGCCCAGCGGCCGAGACCCAGCAAGGACGAGGTTGGGCGCTGCAGCGCTGCAGCTTCCTCAGGGCTGCCTCGAGGCAAAGGAAGGTTTCAGATGCACGCGCGGAAGATGAAGAAATGGCGACTGATAGTGCGCAACCTGCCCTTCGACGCGACGGAGGAGGCGGTGGCGGGCAAGTTCCGCCCCTTCGGAAAGCTGGTCGAGGTCAAGATGCCCAGCAAAAGTGCCTCCAGGCCTCATCTTTGGCAGGCCTTCTAGGATGTATGGTTAAAGGGAACGAGGCAGGGGAGGAGGTGGGCAGGGGCTTCGGCTTCGTCCAGTTCGACAGTTTCCCGGAGGCCCACAAGGCCCTCACGGAGCTCAACTTCCAGCCTTTCGGGAAGCGCAAGATGGCCTTGGATTGGGCCATTCCCAAGGATGACTACGACACTGCCAAGGGTTAAATATTTGCTTTTTGCTACGATGTAATCCGTGTTTTTTCGAAGATATATTTGTGGAATAGAAAGAATTTTGCGAACACATTTGTATTTTGCAGCTGAAGCGAAGGAGATCGTGAAGCAGGAAGAGGACATAGCTCCAACTTCAAGCAAAAAGATGAAATTCACTGACGAAGACGAAGATGTGGAGACAGGTCTTAGACATCCTTATTCGATTCCAGAATCTGTAGTGCCCAATTTTAGAAACCAAACCGGTGATCATAAAGAAAGAAGAGGAGGAGGATATGCACGACTCTGAATCCTCCTCCACTATGGAGGACGAAGACGAGGAAGAGGAAGAAAGTGAAGACACGGACGAGAACGATCAAGACGATGAGTCTGACATGGAGGAAAAACCGGACAAGAAGTCGAAAAAGAGCCAGAAAGAAGAGTCTGAAAGTCGTCGCCTGCCCGACAAGGCCATTGAGGAAGGGCGAACCATCTTTGTCCGGTTAAGCGCCTCCTCTTCCGACAGAAGAGAGTCTGAAATCTGTTGCCTGCCAGGAACCTTTCGTTCGACACGAGCCAGGAGGACTTCTCGGAGGCGATGCAGAAGTTCGGCGCCATCAAGTACGCCCTCATCTGCAAGTACCCCGACACCCAACACTCCAAAGGTCCCGCCTCTCCACTCACCCATCAAACACATCGCCACCTATCTAGGCTGCGGCTTTGTGCAATTCAAGGAGCAGGCCGGGGCCAAGGCCCTGCTGGAGGCCGCCCTAAGGGACGAGGAAGCCGTAAGTGATTGGGTTGAGAGACAGAAAGAAGGAGGAGAAGGAGGTTGAAGGAGGAGGGTGGAGTGAAGCTGGAGGGACGCTGGCTGCAGGCGAGTCCAGCGCTCAGTCGCCAGGATGCTGCTCAGAGGGAGGAGGAGCGGAAAAAGGAGTCCGAGAAAACCGCCAAGGTCACCTGCTAACAATCCTAATGATGCCGCAGAGAAAGCAGAAAGGTAAGCTGGATATTTGAAGGACAAGCGGAACTTGCATCTGATGCGTCTAGGCATCGTCCGCCCCGGCACCCCAGCCGCCAGGGACATGAGCGACTACGATGCCAAGAAGCGAGCTCAGATCATCGCCGCCGCCAAGGCCAAGGTCTCTTTCCACCCCCTCCATCCCACCTTCCATCCCTTCCATCCCTCCTCAACAGCCACCAGCTGAGGCTCTTCCTCCTTTCAGATCCAGAACCTGCACATCTTCGTCTCGCCCACCCGCCTCTGCATCCACAACCTTCCGGCCACTCTCAGCGACGAAGAGCTGGGAAGCATCGCCGGTGCCTCCGTCAAAGACCCCAAGGCCCGCATCACCGAGTGCCGCATCATGCGCGACCTCTCCCGCGTCGTCAACAAGGAACAAGGTCACTCCAACCAGTCATTTCATTCAAAGGAATTGATGTGAATGAATTGAAAGGCGTGGGCAAAAGCAGAGGCTATGCCTTCCTGGAGTGGTCGGAGCACAGCGCGGCTCTGGCCTGCCTCCAGGCCCTCAACAACAACCCAAAGACCTTCAGCGACGCCAAGGTTGCCTCCCTGCCCTCTCTGGCACCTTGAGGCTGAGCGAAGTAGGGCAAGCTTGCAGCGGCCGATAGTAGAGTTCTCGCTGGAGAACCTGGTGGCGCTGAACAGGAAGAAGGCTCGGCTGGAGAAGTCTCGCCTTCGGGTGAGCCACAGTTCACCTAGTGCACCTCCAGGAAAGAAATTAGTTCTTTGAGAATACTGGGAATTGGGGCAGTGAAGAGGGGTGGGAGGAGGCGAAGGGAGAGAAGCCCCTGAGCAAGGCTAAGGCGCGTCGTCTGGAAGCCCAGGCGAAGGGGAAGAAGGAGCTGGCACAGACCAAAGCCACTGTCCAGAAGGCTGGCCAGAAACCCCTCCCCTCACACATTGGTTAGAATTGACATTTTTACTTTTTCATTTTATCAGCTATTTTTGATCTTGGAGAGCTTTCTGACACTAAATTTAATGTAAATCACTCTCAATTTAAAATTGGTTAAAATACGACAACTTTTATCACTATTTGGTAGCTTTCAGAGAAAAATGGATGATAAATTGACAGGCCCCAAAATAAGACATAAAAAGCGGGCAGAGGATGAGAGTCAGCCTACGGAGGTGAAGAAGAAGGCAAAGAAGCCATTCTGGCGCGGATCTAGGAAAGAGCGGAGAATCGCCAAAAGACTCAAAGCCCAGGCTGAGCAGACGGCCGATGAGTGATTCCACTCCCTGCTCATACTTTGTTACTGGTCTAGTAAACCAATTGACACTTGCATACCCCTCTCGCCCATTTCTGCCACCAACTTTTCACATGACTATATCTCCACTGCACCGCAAAGCAAGGCCTGAAAGGAACTGGTTGGAAAGAGGCGGAGAGAAAGGGACAATGTCGCAAGTGCAGGCGAGCCATTTGCTGGTGAAGCACGCGGGGTCTCGCCGGCCCAGCTCCTGGCGTGAGGCCAACATCACCCGGTTCACCTCTGTTCATACCTGCTTCTGCCGCTTCTAACCTGGCGAGGCAATAGGTCGAAGGAGGAGGCGAAGGGGATTCTGGAAGGTTACGCCAGCCAGCTGAACGGCCTCTCAGGTGATGCTCTGAAGGCCAAGTTCGCGGAGTTGGCCGGCCAGTTCTCCGACTGCTCCTCTGCGCGCAAAGGTCACTAGCACCTACTCCTCTCAATGCACCTTCTCCATCATTCTGGAAAAGGAGTGAAATAATTGGAGGCGGTGACCTGGGTCCGTTCGAGCGTGGACAGATGCAGAAAGCCTTCGAGGACGCGGCCTTTGCGCTGGGCGTTGGAGAGCTAAGCGGCGTTGTCGACTCCGACTCCGGCCTCCACATCATCCTACGCACCGCATGATTTGCCCACCCATTCCATCATCTCCTTTACCCTGCAAACACTACACCAAAAATCAAACTCTCCTCCTGCATTAAGCATTCTCTTTCAGCATTCTCTTGAAGCATTCTCTTTCACTGCTCATTGGCGGTCTGGACCCTGCTTTTTGCATTCCGATTTAGTGTGAAATTTTGTGACAGCATTTCAATTTAGCAACTTGTCCCTTCTGTGATGACTAAATCTTAAACGCTAGCTCAGATATAAAGGAAAACAGAAAAAGAAGTAAGGGAAGATGAGGTGAAGAGAGTATGCGCGCAGTTTAGTAGCCACCCCGTGGGCAGAGGGGAGCAGCCATTGGAGAACGGCTGGGACGTACACAAAGGGCGGGAACCCCTGCGGCCTCCTTCGCGCGCAGTTGCGCAGTCAAAGCACCGCACTCACTACTCTCCTCCCTTCCCCACAGCTCCCTCCTGCACTCCAAAGTCTCTTTCCTTCCCTCCTCAGCCGCAGCCATGTCGGACGATGAGAAGAAGAGCGGCTCCGGCAGCGATGAGGAGGAGACCTACGAGGTGGAGAAGATCATCAGCCACAAGAAGTCTCGCGGGACCATCCTCTACGAGGTTCTCTGCCTCCCCTTCTCAACTGCATGGAAGGTGGAGTTGGCTGGGTGTCCAGGTGAAGTGGAAGGGCTACTCGGAGGAGGAGACGACGTGGGAGCCGGAGGAGAACCTGCAGGACGGGAGCGAGGAGATGCTGAAGGAGTACAAGGACACCCATCTCGTCCCTCCCTCCACCCGCTCACCTCCTTCCCAGTCTCATTGAGGGGAGTGTTGCAGAAGAAGAAGGAGAAGCCGGCCAAGACGTCGCCGGCCAAGAAGGCTCGCTCCGCTCGCTCCCAGAGCCGCGAGGTGGTCCAAATGGACGACGAAGAGGACGCCAAGGAGGATCAGGACGACGACGATGATGATTTCATCATCTCCCGCAAGAAGGTTCTTGTAAATCTTAACAACTTTGTCTTTTCTACTGCTAGACTTATCTCTAATTGAAAGAATAGGCATTAAGCTTAGCCATCTAGGTGAACTGGCGCACTTGGATAAATAAAATCTCAAACAAAACTTGGATGCAGAGAGAGAATGGGATTCTGAAGAGCAAGAACGAGCCGAAGGCGAAGCGGAGTCGCAAATCGGCGGCGACGGTGGAGGATGACTCGGACTCTGACGCTGACGCGGAGAAGACGAAGCCCAAAGCCGACTACTCCACCCTCCCGCCCGCCTCCGAGGCCGAGGAGGTCCTCTCCGTCTCTCGACCAAAGAAGACCCCTCCCGACGTCCCACCCGAAACCCTCTACTTCCTCGTTCCTCCTTCTTATCCCTATCACATCCTGCGGTCCAATTGAGGGGCTGGGATTGTCAGGTGAAGTTCAGCAAAGGCCGCAACCTCCTCATTCCTAGCGAGGATGTCCAGAAGTACTACCCGCAGATCCTCAACGCCTTCCTCCTCAAGCGAGTCTCATTCCGCGTGAGTGAGCATGAGTCCAGTTGTCTCAGCCTCGATTCCGGCCTTCATCCTCTTTCTCTTTAGCCCAGCTTTGCCCCTACTTGCATTCTTCTCTGCTCTTGAACAGTGAACCTTTCAACTTTGCCTACGCGAGCAGAAAAGTGAAATGGGCTACTTGAAAAGATAGTTGAGGAGTCTTCATTTGATGTAAGAAGAAAGGAAAAAGGGGAATTGAAGGATGGACTGACGCTGGCCAATGGAAACGGGCGCTCCAGCCCCACGCCCGTCGACGAAAACTCCATGGACGACTAACCTTCTACCACCCTTCATCTCCAGTGTACAGCTGGCCATATTTTCTTTCGTCTGCCTCCATGTTCGAATCAGTGAAGGCATTGAGTTCTCGCATTCGGCAATCAGATTGCCATGCGTCGGCTGATTGTTTCGTGCTTCTTTCCCGCTAACACCATTCACTGTTTAGTCCTTCCATTGCTATTAGCCTTTTCGATTGGAATATGTTGTTCGCTTATCGAGAAATCTTTTGATTTCTATTAAAAAATGCTGGAGCAAAATAGATCAACTCAAACAGCTGCACGCATGATGGTTTTTAATAATGGTTTGCCATATAAGCATTAACTAGGCCTAAAAATATCCAAAATTTCAGATTAATTTGCACAGTGAAAGCTTTCGTTTAAAAAAACTTCTGAGAATATCAAGTATACTCATGGGTTAGCCGAAAGGCTCGAAGAGATACTAGGGGGCAGCACTATATTTTGACTACTAAAGGAGCCGTTCTTATCATATCATTTCAATTTGCTCTAAATCTAAAAATTGACTTAAGCCTGAAATCGTTAGCATGAAAATCCTCGCCAAATTTTGTCGTTCATTTGAAAGCAGTCGTAAAATCCTCGGCGAATTGCTGCTTCATTGTTGACAGGATTCAGCAGCACAACCTTCCCACCACTGCAACCAGTCTCTTTCAGTCCTCAGCTTTTTTTCAGACGCCGGCACACCTGCATTCTGGCTTTGCTTTTTGATGCAAAATGACACTGCTCTTCGTCGTTCGCGGCATAGCGCAGACTCCACAGGCGAAGGGACGCAACTTGAAACAGGCCGTAATGTGCTGTTCACATCGTGATATTCTGCTGCGTTGAACCTAAAATGTTAAGATCAATTGCTAGGTAAAGATAAGTCAAACTTGTTGGATACGTTGATTTGCCGATCGCAGCGAAGGCATGTGATCCAATCAGCTATCTCTGTTGGACTTTTTGACGGGACTGCTTGCTCATAAGTTTGGATATTTGTTTGTACAGATGGTTCATGCTGCTTCGCTGTTTGGAGATTGGTGTCTGCAGAAGGCTCATGGTGCTTCGAAGTTTGGATAATGCTTTCTACAGAAGGCTCATGCTGCTCCGGCTTCAATTCCTCACTTGGGAGAAGTCTTTCGCTTCCTCCTACACTTCTTTGCAGTGAGTGCAAGTCCGTAAAGTGGTGGAGATTTTCCGAAGGTAGGGATAGCCTGATTTTTTGGTGATGTAGCATGGCACAGTGGAGGGCAACTTGAGAAGGTGAGAAGGCTGAGAATGCGCATTCTTCACAGCTCCATTGTGGCAATGCGGAAGCAGTGCCCAGATGAATTTGAATTCGATGGCTCAGCCATTCAGACTTCCTGCTTGTTTGTTTGCAGCTACCGCAGTTCATTTTCTAGTGAGAATAAAATTCGCAGCTTGGTTCATTTAGTGTAAGCGTGTTGATCGCGTTGCGATATTATCTTTAAATGTTTTGCATCATAAGAATTTCTTAACTTTTACCTTTTTGACTGCGGTTAAAAATATCTGGTACCATGGGCAAGCCGAAAGCAAAGCTCTTTTCTCCTAAAAATCGACTACCCCGAGTGTAAAGCCAAGGAAATTTTCCTGCTACTAATAGAATCTGCTTGTGGGGCATTTGCATTTTGTTTTCGCGCGCAGTTCCAAGGCTCTTTTCATGCGCGCTCAAACAAAATACAGATGACACAGCAGATTCCATTAGTAGCAGGAAAATTTCCTTGGCTTTACACTCGGGGTAGTCGATTTTTAGGAGAAAAGAGCTTTGCTTTCGGCTTGCCGATGGTACCAGATATTTCCTCACCTTTAGACATACAAAAATTGAATTTTGTTAAATAAAAAAAAAACAGCACGATAAATTGATTAATAAAAAAAAGCTTTGAAAAAAATAAAAGCAAAGTTATTGGCAAAAAAAAATTTTTGGGAATTTTTTATAGGAACTACACTTGGGACAATCGATTTTTGGGGGAAAATAGATTTATTACTTTATTACCAATTAATTCCGCGATTTTAATTTAGAAAAAAAAATTGTGCTAGAGAAGGTTTCGAACCTGCCAGTTTCATCAAGCTACCCAAACACTTGCACCACTACACCACTGGTGCATATGGCTCCAATGTTAACTGAAGGTTTATGAATAAGTTAAGTAAGTACCTGAGGCGCAAGAATAAGGGGAAAGGGGGGGATAAAATGAATACCTACTCCCGTTCATTAGCAGATGCGAAGCAGCAGCAGCAGCAGCAGCAGCAGCAGGGCAGCAGCAGCCCTCCAGTACTTTGCCGGACAATACACTTTGCCGGACTATTTGTTTTTTCAATTTTTCTGAAGTTCTTGTGTTGGCTTCACCCTACTCCTGGTACTATTGTCAGTCCTTGGTACTCCACGACTGGAGGGCGTAGCCGTAGTAGCTCCCTATCGGTCGCTACGAAAACTATGGGTCAAAAACAAAATGTCCGGCAATGTGAAAAGTCCGGCAAAGAACTGACACCAGGAGTTCGGACGGCAACTTGTTTTTTGATTTTCTCCTTGAAATACCTCGAATTTGAAGATATTCTCGCGAGTATTGAGTAATTCGTGGATGCTCTTTCCAATGAAAAAAAAATTGGAGCAAACGGTGGCTCCTAGCTGCAGCTAAAGCCTTATCACTTTTAAGATCTAGCACTGGCCCTCGATTAAGATACCTGGGTCGAAAAGAGGGCCTGGGCGCTGACGGTCGCTGCGCTCCCTCGCGCCAGGCCAATCAAGTAAAGGGTTGGGGGGGGTCGAATGAATCGAATGAATACCTACTCTCGTTCATTAGCAGATGCGAAGCAGCAGCAGCAGCATGGAAGCAGGGCAGCAGCAGGGAAGGAGTTCGAACGGCACTTTGTTTTGCATTTTCTATTCCAAATTGTGAACTTTTTGGCAGTTTCTCGCGAGTGTTGTAGTAAGCTAAAATGATTTTGAGTTTTTTACGCTAAAATAATCCCGTTAAAATGATGAATCAAGTTAACGCGGCGGTAAATTGAGTGCTCATTTAAGCGTACGCTAAAATGATCTCAAGTTATTAAAATCAAGTTACCGTAAAATTGATCAAGTTACCGTGCAATCGATCAAATTACCGTACGGTAAAATGAGTTTTTGCACGGTAAAATGAGTTTTTGTATGGTAAAATGAGTTGTTTACGGTAAAATCATTATATTCTTAGCTTATTACAGTGTAGACTAATTCGAGGATACTCTTTCCAATGCAAAAAGAATCAGAGCGATTGGAATCAGAGCAATCGTGATACATTTTGAATTGAATTGAGAAATCATTTTGAGCAGAAATTTCATCTAAAAACTCCACTGCTCATTCATAAATAAGCAGGCGGAAATTTTGGCAACAAGAAGACAAAAATGGAAGTGAAAGTTAACAATATTTATTCAAAAAAAATATTCAATAAGTACTATAAAAGCAAATCAAATATAAGTTTAAATAAACTTTTAGCTACAATAAAATTAAAATGCATATAAATTGGATAAAAAATCAATTGAAAAATATTAGAGTCAACCTTAAATGCCTTAATGAGTTAAATTATACAGGTATTGAATTGTTGCTCCAATTTTGGAATGTTTTTTTCATAGCAGTACCTTTTCAGGCATGTGTTTTGAAATTAAAGCTGATGGTTTTTATGAAGCTAAAACTGAAAATAATAAAAAAAATTCAAAAATAGGTTACCATTTGGGCAAAACCAGAAGAATAAGCTAAAAAATCTGCCATAAATTTCCGCCTGCTTATGAATGAACAGTGGTTTTTAGATGAAATTTCTGCTCAAAATGATTTCTCAATTCAATTCAAAATGTATCACGATTGCTTTGCATCTTGTCTATATCTTTTTGATGATTGAGAATTCATAAGCTTCTCATGCTGTAGCATTTTAGTCTTGTATAAAAATGTATGGAGATTATTAGAAATGTATGGAGAAATGTATTATATAAAAATGTATGGAGATTCAGATTCTGCAATAAAAAATGGGGGCAAAAAATTTAGGTCCGCCCTTCCTTGTAGGATTCGTTTGCCTACCAAACAACGCCTCTAGATATGAATCGATGTTATAAACTATGATTTGAATAAAAGGAAAATATTTTAATCAAATCCTTATGGCATACCTGTTCTATGTTAGGGTCAGAAATCCAAAGCAAGGTGAAATGAAAATGGATAAATCGCTAAGCTCGGAGTCAAGTGCCTCATTGATTTTGGAGGAATGCGATGGAGATGGGCAGGGCGTGGCGGGAAAGACGAAGACGGAGGACAAGCTGATGGTGAATACAGCAGTCTGGGAGCGGAATGAAGAGGCGGCGGTGAAGCGGGACTCGTCGGACAGAGAGCAGGCGAAGGAGGGCGGACTTCGCGTCTCCATCATCCTCTTCCTCGGCAGCGTCTGCTGGAGCATCCTCATCCCCTTCACCCTGTTCACCCTCCAGTACGGACTGGCCGCCGTCATCGCCTTCCTCCTCACCCTCCTCCTCGTCTGCGGCCCCCTCATCTTCCTGGAACTCGGTCTGGGCCAGCTCAGCGGCCTCTCCGACCTCCGCCTCTTCTCCGCCTGGCTCCCGGCGCTGCGGGGTCTCGGCGCCCTCCGTCTCTTCATCGCCCTCATCCGCATCGTCCCCAACTCCAACTCCTTCGCCATCGCCCTCCTCGTGGGCGCCCACTTCGCCGGCAACGTCTGGCGCTCCTGCTCCACCCTGCCCTACGAAGGCAACTCCTCCATCTGCATGGCCAACGCCGAGTTCAAGTCCTGTCTGCGCCAGGGCCTGGTGCAAGAGAGCTTCGTCACATTCTCCGAGGATCGCCACCCCAGCGACCTGAACACCCAGCAGATGGAGGCCGCCACCCGCCTGGGATTCCATCACCACTTCTACGCCGCCCGCCACTGCTACAACGAAGCACGCCTCATCGACTACATAAGCCAGCTGCAGGACTGCCTATTCCAGCTGAGACCCAGACAGCCCCAGGCCACGGAGCAGCAGAAGGCCCTCTGCCGCTTCCACGCACGCTTCCACTTCAACGCCTCCATACCCAAAGCCTGGGACCAGCTACGCGGACCCTTCGCCACCTTCAACATACCGCGAGAGTTCCACGGCAACCTCTGCCGCCTCCCCTCCTCCTCCAACTCCTCCTCCACCACCCAGCACCCCGTCTTCGTCCAGCCTTTCCACCTATTCAACCCCTGCACCCACAGCTACAGCCCTTGGCAGCGCTCCGCCAAGGACTGGAACCAGCCCCTGAGCAGGGCCGATGAAGGCCAGGTCTTCCACGTCATACTCAATCACTGGAACCAGACGAAGACCCTACGCGACGCCGCCTGTCTCGGCAAACTCCTCGCCGCCTCTCAGGACCTTCGCAATGACAACTGTCCCCAGCTGAAGGAGCGGGACGACAGGGACGCCCTATTCTGCACCCTCCTCGCCTACTGCGCCCGCGTTTGGCCCACCCAACGCCTCACCAAAGTCGCTTGCATCCGCCGCATCATCAGCCCCGCATTCGAATACTCTGCTGTCAGCTTCATCTACAGCATCGTACATCAAGACTTCACCAAGCCCCATCCGCCGCCCTTCAAGTGGTTTTGGGAAGTGAGCCTGGTGATCGGCGGTGCCTGCCTCCTCTTCCTCCTCGCCCTCACACGCAGCTTCAGCACTCGCCTCGCCCTCATCGCCGTCAGCGCCGGCGTTGCCCTGCTTCTCTGCACCCTGGACATCCTCATCGCCGGCATGACTTTCCAGGGCGCCATCGATGGCGTCCTCTTCTTCCTTCGCCCCAACTTCTGCGCCCTGGCCAACCCCGCCCTTTGGATCGTCGCCCTCACGCTCAACCTCAACGGCCTCTGCATCGGACAGGGCTTCTACACCACCTTCGCCTCCTACCAGCCCTGGGACACGGACCTCGTCGGCATCATGGCCATCATCATCGGCCTCTACACCTTCGTGGCCTTCGTCGTGGGCATCATGCTGGCCGGCATGATCGGGATCCTGGCCAAGGACATCTTCTTCTCCATGGAACGAGTCCTGGACAACCCCAACACCTGGTGCTTCCTTGCCTTTCAGGGCAGCGGCGGCGGCAAGAACCAGACCTGGATCGTCCTGCTTGCCATCCTCCTCGTCTTCGCCCACGACCTCACCACTTTCCAGGTATTCCTCGCCGCCTTCCAGGACTCGAGCCGCAGGCTGAGGCCCCCCTGGCTCTCCGTCCCCGTCCTCCTCGTCATCACCGCCTACTCCCTCATCGTCTTCTTCCCCAGCAGCTACATCGGCTTCCTCTACCTCCAGATGAACTTCTTCAGCGACGGCCCCACCATCGCCATCTCCAGCCTCGCCCTCCTTCTCGGCCTCCTCTTCTTCTACGGCCCCGATCGCTTCCTGGCTGAGCTGGGGTTTATGATGCGCGGCAAGGTGGGCGCCAAGCTCCTGGACCATGCCTCCTGCTTCCTCCTGCTCGCCTGGTGCGCCATCATTCCCATCGCCCTCTTCGCTCTGCTCGGGGGAACTGCCTACAAAGCCTTGAAGGAGGGGAGCGCGGCCAACCGCTACGTCTTCTTCTCCTGGGGCCTCCTGGCTCCGCTGCTCTGTCTCGCAGTCGGCTTTCTCTTTGCTGCACTCCAACTCCCCAAAGTCCCCAATCACCATCCAACTCGCGCCTCACGTCTTCGTCTTCTGCTCCGCAAAGTTTCTCATTATTTCTCATCTCCTTTTGCAGCAGAAATTGATAAGAATGTATTTTGCAGTTGGGGGACGAGCGGCTGTGGCAGGTGAGCGAAGACTGGGATCGGGCGATGAAGGAGAACGCAGAAGGAATTCGCTTGCCCCAAGACGAGTTTTGAGACTTTTCATCTGCATTTGTATTGGTCTTTTTAAATATAGTTCTAGTTCTAGTTGTTCTATCATATTCTTAGCTTAATTCGTTCGCATGAATTTATTCTAGCAATTTTGCGCCTTTCAGTATGTCTTGCGTTTAAATCGTATATATGTGCTTTTTTATAAGAATAATAATTTTCCCGCAAAAGACCATATGATTTCCAAAAAGTCATTGCGTTGTCATTGTTACCACTCATCCCCCCCCACAGCTTCCGCACCTAGTGCAAAGAGTCTTCTCACCTGCTTTGTGGACTTCGCCTTGGATTCTTTCACGATCACCTGTGGCTGCTCTTCCTGTGGCGCAGTCCTTATTCGCCAGCAAAACGCCTCCCCGCTGGATTTCTCCACCTACAAGCTCCTCTACTACTGCATCAACTACTTTCACCTGCCAGCCCACTTCTCCGTCGTGAAGCGAGGCGGCTTGCCCCTGTTCCAGGAGGACTGCAGCTGGGACCTTTGCAACGAGCTGAGCTTTGTCCGCCCCAGCTTCTTCCTGGCCAAGCATCTCCCCGTCCTCCGCGACTGGCCTCAGAATGCTCGCCGCCACAGTCTGGTGGGCTTGGCCGGCCGGAACCCCTCCCACCAGTTATGCCTCACCTGCGATGCCCTCCTCATTCACCAGTCTAAAGGAAGCCCCAGCCAGTTCGAGAGCTAGGAGCTGCTCTACTACTGCGACTCCCAGCCCAGCCTCCCTCCCAGCTACGCGGTCATCAACAAGCCCGTCAGCAGCTCCCAGCAGGCCCTCTTCAACTTCTGCTCCCAGCTCCTGTGCAGCAACCGACAGAGCAGCCTCCCCCGTCCTCAGCGCCTGGCCGCAGGATCGCTCCCTTTCCTGCTTCATGGGCCTGGACCTGGGAGCATCCCCGCCTCAGCAGAGCTCCTGGCGGAGGAGGACTTCCAGGCCTACCGCCTCCAGCTCTACTGCGACAGCCCCACCCCCCATCCCGGCTTCAGCGTCCAAGGGCGGCAAGGAACTGTTCAACCAGCTCTGCTACCTGGACCTCTGCGACAAGCCGAGATGTATGCCGGAGCCGGTGCGGAAGAGTCGTCCGGTGTTGCAGCATTGGCCGCACCCTGCGAAGGAGGGGGAGATGTGGTTGGGCCTGTGGATCGTGGTGGGGACGTGCATCTTCATCATCGCCTGCTTTGCTGTCTGCATTCCCTGCATCTTCCACACCGCCCGCCGGCCGAACAACCGCCGTCGCCTCCCGCCTCCAACTCCCAGTTTTTTGCCCATTCTAATTGCTCTGCATCTAAATTCCTGCCATTTTCAGGTACAACTCCGAAGAGCGAACCTGAAACACGCAAGCCCATGTTTGTTGATCATACGAGTGGAGTGAGATGAGATTGATGTGATTGATGATTTTAGTGTTCTCATATCAAGAGGAAGAAACAGGGGCATCGTTGGGGCTGAGTGAATTGAAGAAGGAGGAGGAAGGCCAATTCTTCCGTCGACGTCGTCTCCACCTCCGGCCTCCCCTCTGCTTCCACCCCTGTGCCCACAAGCATTCAGCCTTCCACTTACAACCACCCATCCCCATCTCAGGCTTAGCTTGCCCTTTTGTTGTTGCGCGTTTTTGTTTTATTTGTCCTCCTCATTCTTTTTCCTTTTATTGGCCTGGCGCGAGGGAGCAAAGCGACCGTCAGCGCCCAGGCCCTCTTTTCGACCCAGGTGTGTGTTTTGAGGGTTAATGCTAGATCTTGAAATTGATAAGGGTTTTTCTCATGACATACGAATTCAATCGCTCTGATTCTTTTTTCATTGGAAAGAGCATCCTCGAATTAGTCTGTACTCGCGAGAAACTGCCATAAAGTTTACAATTTGGTGTAGAAAAATGCAAAACAAAGTGCCGTCCGAACTCCTTCCCTGCTGCTGCCCTGCTGCTGCCCTGCTGCCCTGCTGCTGCTTCGCATCTGCTAATGAACGAGAGTAGGTATTCAATTTATCCCCCCACCCCTTATCCGGTCCTTGGGCTTCTGGTATTCGTTTAAAACTCATAGCCCTTCAATTGACCAGTTTAGCATAGGCACCAGTGGTGTAGTGGTGTAAGCGGACCGGTGGCTGGTTGAAACTGGCAGGTTCGAATCCTTCTCGTGAATAAAGTTTATTTTTTGTATATTTGAAGTTGAGGAAAATAACTGGTACCATTGGCAAGCCAAAAGTAAAGATATTTTCTCCTGAAAACCGATTCCCTCGAGTTAATTTTTTTTTGCATGATTATTCACTTTCCAAACTTTCGTTTTTTTTAGCTAAATGGTGTCTTATTCGTTTATGCAAAAAAAAACAATTAGAAGAAAAAAATTGAAACAAGTCTTTTGTATGTTTAAAGTTGAGGAAATAAATGGTACCATCGGCAAGCCGAAAGTAAGCTCTTTTCTCCCAAAAAAAAACAAATGCCCCGAGTGTAAAGTCAAGGAAATTTCCCTACTACGAGTGGAATCTGCTGTGTCACCTGTATTTTGTTTGAGCGCGCATGAAAAGAGCTCTTGAACTGCGCGCAAAAACAAAATGCAGATGCCCCACAAGCAGATTCCACTCGTAGTAGGGAAATTTCCTTGACTTTACACTCGGGGCATTTGTTTTTTTTTGGGAGAAAAGAGCTTACTTTCGGCTTGCCGATGGTACCATTTATATCATGATGCGAATCTGATAAAATTTTTGCTCAAAATGAATTTCAGGAACATGTAACATCTTGTCTAGACCATTTTGATGATTGAATA
Organism: Ptycholaimellus sp. GST1_10; assembly: GCA_030248095.1. Taxonomy (NCBI): domain Eukaryota; kingdom Metazoa; phylum Nematoda; class Chromadorea; order Chromadorida; family Chromadoridae; genus Ptycholaimellus; species Ptycholaimellus sp. GST1_10. The sequence goes on along the minus strand of JASANA010007472.1, from coordinate 10,365 downwards.
TTCATAAACTTCGTATGCTATATCATTTTAGAATTGTCGTATAAAAAAAGCCCAGCCGAAAATTTAGTTCTATTCTCCCTAAAATCTGACGCCCGTGTAAAAAAAACAAAGAAATAGATGTACTTCCTGTAAAATCAGCATCTAAAAAAATCTCAATATGTTTTAGAGTAACATTCAGTGCGGTCCTTTATGCCTGTCCGTTCTAGCCAGCCCGTTTAGCTTGAATGTATTTGAATGATTTTTAAATGGACAGATAGTGGGAGGCAGGGAGATGCAAGAGAAGGCGACGGTTCGGATGAGGGGGGGAGTTGCTGGCTCCACCTCCCCTTGCGCATCAGCTCTGTGGCTGAAGGCGCGCTTTTGAACCCTTTCAATCGTTGCAATCGGGGCGGTAGGCTGCGTTTTGGGAGGAAATGCGCACTAGTGCAGCAGAAGGGATTCAGCTAGGAGAGCAGAGTAATTGGAGCGGCGGAAAGGTGTAGGGTGTAGGGAGACGATGGAGGCACCGCGGATGCTAAAATGCCCTCGATGCCCGGAAAGCTGCGCCGCGGACATGCTCGGCCAGCACATCGTAGGAGGCTGAGCTCAATGTGAGATTAGAGCTGGTGAAGGGGCGCTTGAATTGAGAGCGGCTGGCACTTGGCCTACTACCCCTTCCAGTGCAGCTACTGCCGCAACACCTTCGCCAACCGACACGCCGCCGCCTTCCACCTCAAGGCCCGCTGTGCCCCCAATGCTCCACCCGGCCTCCTCCTCACGGTTCCCAATCTGCCCTCCATCCCATCTTTCTATTCCCTCCCTCCCTTTCCATTTGACAGGTTCGCGAGCATTTGGACCCCCGGAAAGAGCAGCAGCTGGAGCGGATCCTGAAGGACGCTTGGGAGCAGGTGAGATGCCCTCCCATCCCTTGACAGCTGGATGACCTCTGCCCGCTCACAAGGCTGGCCAGCAGCAGAGACTGGAGCTCGGAGATGCGGCCGAAGTGCAGCTCGGAGATGATGCAGCCGCAGTGCAGCCATCAATTGGCGAGAGTAACCAGGAGCAACACCAGGCCCAGCCCTCTCCCACACTCAGCCTTGCCTCGGCAGTGCAGGAGCAGCCCAAGCGTTCCTTTCCCCACTCCTTGCACGCTTGGAGGAGGCTGAAAATGGAGGAGAAGAGCAGGAGAAGGAGCGAAAGGCACTGGGACGCCAAAGGAGCAGGCGGAGGAAGGTGGAGCTGGGGAGGAAGAAGCCAGAGAGGAGAGTGGGGCTGCGATGCAGAGTTCTTGAAGCCAGTGTTTCTGCAACTACTTTATCCGCCCTTCTCTATGCCAGGTTGGGATGGGGAGACGGAGGCGGCTGAAGTGCAGCACCTGCAGATAACCAGAGGAATGGCCCAAAAACGGAAGGCCGACGCAAACTCATGCAACGATTCCAACCTTCAGCGAAAGAAGAAAGGCTACGTGAACAGGGTTTCTAGCACTTCTCGGCTCAGCTCAGCACAGCTCAAAAAGGCAGCTGAAATGTAGGCGGGAAATCGACTCCGCTGTGGCGTCTGTCGCACATCGGTGCCCTACAATGGCACGCTCATTCACATTTACAAGGCAAGCCGTCCGTCCAATTCCTCCATCATTTGTCAAGCAAGCGTTAGACTTGAAGGAGCATTTGAAGCGGAAGGACTTGTTCCAGTGCCGCTTGTGCAACTACAAGCATGTTTGCTACGCCAGTGAAGTCCGCTCGTTGGCGCTTTGCAGCCGTGCCTTGCGTAGGCAATGGAATGGGCTTTTGAGGCACACGGCTTCCAAGCACGCGGGCCAGGCTGCCTCCATCGTAGACCATCGCAAGGACGCCGAGGTGGTGGAGCAGGTGCGGGCTTGGAATCGTCGCTGCTTCCCCGAAAAACGCATCAATGGTTTTTCCAATTCTTCCCCTTACTCTTGCCTACTATTCCAATCAAGGCGCTAAAGCCTCCTAAAGCCTCTAAGATGTGTCCAAATTGAAAGTGACCCATTGTGACTGAAGGGGGAGGAGGTTTAAGGGACTGTGAGCAGCAGCGCCGGGGACCAGGACGACCTTGACGATAGCATCGAAATTGTGGCTGTTGTCCAAGCTCCCGAGGATCCTGTAGGCCAGGCCCTGAAGACCGAGCCTCTCTTGTAAACTCGCTTGTCCCTTCCCAACATACTTCCACCATTTTCACCAACTTCTATTAGTTTGTCATTTTCGCTTTTTTTCATGACTTTTTCGACATTTTTTATGACATTCGCTTGATTCAACGATCTTTTCTGTTAATTTCTTTAGCTTTTCACGCGTAATGCGTCTATCGAATTGAATGAAGGTGAAATTTTTAGTACATTTGAATACAAGACTAAAATGCTACAGCATGGGCTGCTTATGAATTGTCAATCATCAAAAATAACTAAACAAGGTGTGACAAAATCGTGATAAATTTAGATTTAAATTATAAACCATTTTGAGTCAAAATTTTAACAGGTTCATCTACGAAATCCACTGAGCATTCATAAGCAGGCGGCAATTTATGGCAGGAAACTTGTCATTTCGATTATTCTAGTTTTAATTTTTTCTTTAATTTTTGGTTAAATGATATTATTTTTGAACTTTACTAAATCAGAAAAAGCCTCTTACAGAAAAATAAATGTAAAGTTTGAAAAGTGATTTGAAAAGAAAAAATTGATCATATTGCAAATGCTAGCAAAAGTTAACTTTACTTTAGCTAATTTCAATTTAACTTTAATTTTGTTTGTTTTATTTTGTTACACCTCATTTAGTAAACTTATAAGTTAATTGTGACCAAAAATTCAGAAAAAAATTTTTCGATTTAACAATTTTTTTTTATTACACTAGTTATTTTCTATTTTATCATTCACTAATTTTTGTCCTCTTTGTGCCAAAATTGCCGCCTGCTTATGAATGCTCAGTGGATTTCGTAGATGAACCTGTTAAAATTTTGACTCAAAATGGTTTATAATTTAAATCTAAATTTATCACGATTTTGTCACACCTTGTTTAGTTATTTTTGATGATTGACAATTCATAAGCAGCCCATGCTGTAGCATTTTAGTCTTGTCTAGGTCTTGGCCATGTGGAAGACATATTTACTTGCCACATGAACAAGGCTTCAAACAGTCATTGGGAAAAATCCATCACTTGGTGTTGTTGTTTGGTAGGTAATTTCATGATCCATGAAGCTCAAACCTAACCTGACCATCAGTTGATAAAAAAATTGAATTATTAGAACTTTTACAGGTTTTTTTTCCAAAATTTCACGATTTTCTCCATCTAGGTCTCACTGAGAGCTTTTGATTGAAATATATGTTATAGGTTTCATCCAATATCCAAGGAGTTGTAGCTTGTCACATGCAACCATCGAAAAACTCGATTGCCCATTCATAACTAGGGCGCCATAGGATCTATCTTTCTACCACCAACCATTCATAGCTAGGTCGATGTCTCTAAGACCCCATAAAGCTCACAAACCTATTGCATACAAGTTAACCTGCGCATCAGTTTTAAAAAACTGCGCAGTTTGGCTTCATTGAAACATAAGCGAAATGGGTAGAGCACAAAATCGAACCAAATCGCTCTCAAAAACTTGAATTGATTGAGAAATTTCTCCATAATACTTATTACAAAAATAGCACCACTGAAAAGCTGAAGCAATTTGCTAAAACACGTAATTCTTGGATTTTTGAATTTCGGTTTTGTTCTAAAATTAGAGCACTTCAAAGATAGAGAAGTCATATTTTTTACCTTTTTTCAGGTTTTTTTTCAAAATTTCTAAAATTCTAAGCCTAAAATCAAATTTCCACGATTTTCGTCATCGAGATCTCCTTACAAGCTTTCGATTGGTGTATAAATGTCCATGGTTTCATTCAACATCCAAGGCGCTGAACCTCGGGACACGCGACCACCCAAAAACTCGATCACCCATTCATAACTAGGGCGCTGTCGCGCCCTAGGAAATGGTAATGATTGATACCTGGAAAGCATGCGAGCGGGTCAAACTTATTCAGCACCCTTTGACCAATGTAAGTTGCGTAGTAAGCGAAAATTAACGTGGCTGAGCCCATAATAGAATATCTCAGCAATTATTGATGGCTACATTAACAGTTCTTCTTACACACTCATGATAATTGACCTCATCCAATTTTCTTAGCAAATTTTTCACTAGAATGAAAGGTTAGCTTAAAAGGCGGCCAACTAGAAAACTAGCTCCTTTGCAACTAGCATGCTAGAGCAATCACTTTTCAGTTTCTTTGAGCGTTCTTGTTCGGTATTCAGTGTTACAAAATAAAATGAAAAAGAAGCCTAAAACTGCGCAAAAAGAACGCGTGCAAACATGCTGTTGGTATGTACGCGTGCAGGATTAGCGAGAAGGAAAAATCCAAAACAACCATCTGTGGACTAGGGAGGTGAGATAGCTCACTGTTGTCCGCCACCCACCGCTGCTGTGGGTTGGTAGGCTAGGGAGGCTGAAGGTGTGAAGTGCATGAGTGGTTTTCTCCAGACCGCAGGCAACATGTTCGACATGTTTAGCAAGGTCGTCCAGGTGGGCAAGCAGGTGAGTCCAATTTCATCCCAATTCTCCTCTTTCACTCCAAGCCTGCAGGCGGTGGCGAGTGTGGCGAATGCAGCAGCGGCGGCGGAGACCCCGCGCGACCTTCTCTGCCTCACCCCCCACGACTACACCAACCAGTTCCGCATCCTGGACAAGGGACCCAATTTCAGCCTACACCAGAGAGTTGATTCTTCTTCTCTGCATTCAAGACAGGAAAGAGAAGTCTAACTGGCATTTCCAGGTTGCTGGGGGGCGGCCGTTTCATATCATCTTCTATTCACCGAGTGAGCGCATCTATTACAGGTACAAAAAACAGCCTTTCACTATAGAATAAATAGATAGTAAATAGAATGCGGATATTCGAGATTATACATTCACTATCCTGCATCACATTGTGATGCTAAAGATGACGCTTTACCTTCTTTGGGTGTAATAAAGACAATAAAATGTTTGCAGCGTGATGAGGGTGGAGCTGTCGCAGGAGAACGCGGAGCAGCTGGCCAGGGATCACATGACCATATTCGAGCAATGCGCTCCGCTGTTTCAAGCTTTTCCAAGTAATTAGTCTTATCTCTTCAACCATTCCCTCCTTTCCGACCATTCCAATCATTTTAGTTCCAACAAATAATTTTCTTCAATTCTCCAACCGCTTTTAGCCAAAGCAAAAGGAGCAATTTGAGACCTCAGTCTGGAGGCAAAGAAGTCGGTGGTAGCCAGCATCCACGCTCACCCCGGCTGGCTGGCCGTCCACCACGCTGCCGTGGCCGACGTCCGCGCTTTCTTCCACAACCTTCCGTCCATCACCCACCACCACCCCCTTTGCTCATGAGACAAGGCTCAGTTGGCAGGGCCACAGAGCTGACAGCGACGGAGCGGGAGTACGGGGGGGACGGCGTTGGAACTGGCGGCGGGAGCCGGCCACTCGGAACTCGTCTCCGTCCTCCTCGCCCTTGGTGCCGACCCCGGCCACCAGGACCGCCGCCGACGTAACGCCCTTCACTACGCTGCACAGGCTAACCAGCCCCAGGCCATTCGGGTTCTTTAACCGCCCACCTACGAACCTCTTAGGCCTCCAGCCAACGGCTGCAGAATATCTGTGCATCGGGCGACAGTTCGGGGCTGTTGAGCGCCTGTGATGAGGAGGGTCAGACGCCGGCATTCCTGGTACAGAGGGGGAATTGGGAGGAATGAAAAGGTGTAGGATGGAAAAGGGCAGTGTTGCAGGCAGTGGCGGAGGAGTCTGATAAGGCCCTGGATGCCTTGATGGAGTGCGGCAGTTCACCGGAGCTCAGTCATCAGGGCAGCACGCTCCTCCAGGCCGCCCTGGCAAGACCTCCTCAGCTACATGCCATCAGGCAAAATCTGCAGCCATCCTAGTCTTGCTCAGAGGGGAGAGTGTTGGCTGCAGATGCGTAGAGGTGCTGGGACGTCGTGCTCCGCAGCTGGTCACCCAAGCCGATCGAGCCGGCAACACTCCGCTCCATACCCTGCCACAGCGCGATGTTCCTTCCCTGTACAGAGTGGCAGAGCTTCAACTCAGCAGCAACCAATCTAGATGCTGGAAGCTCTGCTGGAGGGCAGCCAGGGCCTGGTGGACCTCAATGTGCGCAACAACAAACTCCACACACCCCTCCACGTCGCTGCCTCTGCGTAGAGCTCCTCTTTTCCCTCGAATGTAATGGAAGAAGTGGATGAAGGTTGCAGTGGGCGCCTGGATGCAGCGCTGAAGCTGGTGGCCTACGGCGCCGACGTGAATGCGGCGGACGCGGAAGGCAACACTCCGCTTCACCTTGCCGCGGTGGGCTTCAATTCCTGTCCCTTCCATCTCTTACCAGTCCAATGCTTGCAGGGAAAGAGTGATGCAATCAGTCAGCTGCTGGCACTTTTCGGCGCAGATGCAGAGCAGGCGAACAACTCCGGGCGCTCCGCGCTGCAGATTCTGCACGCGCGCAAGTCCAGCCTGGCCAAGGAGCTGGAGGCCATGCTTCGTCCCCCGCCTTCACAGCCTACCACTACCTCCGATCGTTGGGACGCCTAGCAGTAGGAAGCATTGGTGGGTGGAGTAGTTGATGTGCTGCAGCGCTTGGGGACTTTGGGCAGACGCTGGCACTGAGCGCAGCCGTGGAGCGGTGGAGAGATGGGGGGAAGAAGGGGCGGCGGGTGAATGCCCTGAGTCTGGACGGCGGCGGCATTCGCGGCCTCGTCCTCGTACAGACGCTGCGCCATCTGGAGAGGAAGCTGAAGGAGAAGACGGACAAGCCACTGCTCAGCTGCTTCCACTGGATAGCCGGCACCTCCACCGGGGCCATCCTTGCCCTCGCGCTTGGCAATGGTTCAACTAATTGTCATTCTGATCGAAGATAAGAGAGGCTCTCATACCGGGGGGGGGGTAGGAAGTCTTCATCCGATTTTGATATTTCAACCATTAGCTCTGGATAGTTTGATCAGAAAACGATGAAAATTGGTACAAAGGTACACCTAATAGTGGATGTAGTGCCCATAAAATATTGTGCAAAAATATTCATTATTGAGCTCACAGCACTGATTTGAAAATAGTGTACAACCTGTATGTTTAAGCATAGGGGGTCAGTTTTCTGAAATGGAGTGATTTTACAATTTTGATTGTCACGGATTCAAAAATTATTTAAATTGCCTGCCGATTTAGGACAATTAGGGATACCTAGGACTAACTTGTCACAAAGTTTGATCAATATATGTGCATCCAATCCTGAGTAAACTTCCATTATGTATCGGATGAAGACTTCCTACCCCCCGGTAGAAGTCGAGAAATGGTTAAATGAGGCTGGAAGAAGAGTGAGCCGATGGGCATAAACTGTGGATTGAACTGTACTACGAATGAGAAACAAGGATGAGAGTAAACTCACTGGAGAAGGTGCATTGCAGGCATGACACTGCTGGAGTGCCAGTCGTTGTACATTCGCTTCAAGGATGCAGTCTTCAAGGACTTCATCCGCCCCTACAACACCGCCGTCCTCGAGGAATTCATCAAACGCATATTCCCGCCTGGACGCACCATGGCCGACATCAGCAGCCATCGGTTCACATCCCTTCCATTCCACCCTTTTCTACCATATCTCCCTGGCTGCTTGGACGGGTTGCGGACTAAAGTGCCACTGACTAAAGTGCCCCGGACTAAAGTGCCCCGGACTAAAGTGCCACCGGACTAAAGTGCCACCGGACTATTGTGCCACCAGACTAAAGTGCCACCGGACTAGAGTGCCACCGGATTAAAGTGCCACCGGACTAAAGTGCCTTGGACTATTGTGCCACCAATGTTTTTAAATACTTGTCTATAAGGCAATTTCAAGATATTGCCAAGTTTATGTGCTACCAAATCATGTATTTGTATTAAAGGAGCAGTAGCCAAGCATAATCTTTCAATTTCTGATGAAAAAAACGTGGTCAATAGTGGTAAAAAAGGGAGCAATCAAAGTGCCTCCGTGGGCTCACAATTGCTTATTATTTGAAGGTAGATCGGTAATTCACGTGGGGCAAAAATGGCCAAAAAATGATGGGTCTTAAATATCGATTCCAATGGCCTAAATCGATCCACTGGCCTCAAATACACACAAAAAATTGTTTTATGGCCAATTTTAAGCTTTTTCGAAATCTGATTATTTTCAGTATTTCCTTAGTTTGGAACAAATTTGGCCCAAAATGCAAGTTTTGAGGCTGGCCGAGGTCGTTAAGGCACTGAAAAAGCATAGTTGGAATTTTCAGATTTCATTGAGTTTGCTGGATCTATTTATGTGACGTAGGTATGTAATTCTCAAGTATTACCTACTTCACCGATCTACATTCAAACAATAAGCAATTGTTAACCCATGGAGGCACTTTGATTGCTCAAAAAAGTTTGATTGCTTTTTCGAAAAAGCTTCAAATTGGCCATAAAACACTTTTTTATGTGTCTTTGAGGCCAGTGGATCGATTTAGGCCATTGGAATCGAAATTCAAGACCCATCATTTTTTGCCATTTTTGCCCCATGTGAATTACCGATCTACCTTCAAACAATAAGCAATTGTGAGCCCACGGAGGCACTTTGATTGCTGCCTTTTTTACCACTATTGACCACGTTTTTTCATCAGAAATTGAAAGATTATGCTTGGCTACTGCTCCTTTAATACAAATACATGCATTGGTAGCACATAAACTTGGCAATATCTTGAAAGTGCCTTATAGACAAGTATTTAAAAACATTGGTGGCACAATAGTCCGGGGCACTTTAGTCCGGTGGCACTTTAGTCCGGTGGCACTCTAGTCCGGTGGCACTTTAGTCCGGTGGCACAATAGTCCGGTGGCACTTTAGTCCGGTGGCACTTTAGTCCGGGGCACTTTAGTCCGGGGCACTTTAGTCAGTGGCACTTTAGTCCTAGACCCGCTTGGACAGGTTGACAGTGACGACGGTGCTGGCGGACCAGTCTCCCATGCGCCTCAAGCTTTTCCGCAACTATCGCCTGCCCCTCTCCACTATGGAGAACGAGCAGCTCGGCTTCCAGGAACCTTCCAGTGAGTCAGCTCAATGAAATGCGGCCATGAGGAAAGAAGGAGGGATTTAGGCGTGGAGCAGTGGAAGGCAGCTCGCTGCAGCTCGGCAGCGCCGACCTTCTTTGCCAGTGTGGACGAGAAGTATGTCGACGGAGGCCTCGTTTGTATCCTACTCTCTTTTCTTCCACATTCCACCCTCTTTTTGTTCAGATTGCCAACAATCCCAGCATGGACCTCTTGTCAGAGATTCATCTCGTCAGCTCAGCTGCTCGTTTCGCGGTAACTTACTCAAGTTAGGACGCAGGGGTGCTGAATTTGTTAGGTCTTGTCAGGGCAAAGAGGAGGAGAGCGTGGTGGTGGGCTGTCTGCTGTCGCTAGGGACGGGCATGAACCCGCCGAAAGAGTTGGCCAGCCAATTGGGCCAGTTTGAGAAGGCCATCCCCACCAGCATCACGGACGCCATTCAGACGCTCGGCATGCGCAACCTCGGCGTCGTCAAAAGCCTCGGCATGTCCCTCGTGGATCAGGTCAGCCTTTTACCACTCAAGGTTGAGTCGTTGAATTTTACTCTCAAATGGAAGGTCCAATGAGCAATAGAAAAGAAGAATGATGGGTTGGTAGGTAACGGAAACTGACGGACGGCCGGTGGACAGAAGCCGGGCTTGGGCGCATGAGGCAGGAATCCCATTCTTCCGCTACTCTGCCCCTCTCACCACCAACATCGCCTTGGACGAGAAAGACGATGTGAAACTCATCCAAATGATGTGGGAGACGGAACGCTACCTTCTTACCCAGGCTCATTCCATGCACGTACTTATCGATTTTCTTACCAAAGTGTGTGATCAATGAGTCTTCTGTGCCAAATTTGCCTGTTCCGCAGTTTTGGTGGAGGCATAGATGTGTGTTGTCTATTTTGCCAAATTACAATTCATCATAGTAAAACAACTATGGGTTAATAATTAGTTAACTTATTTCTAGCTCTTTAAATTGCAATTTTCATGGACACATATCACTGAACTAAAGGCCATTTGAAGAAAACGTAATACTGTTGCACTCTTACACACTCACCCCATATCAACATATATATACACTGTTGAAAACGGTGACAGTGGTAAAGTTTTGGTTTGTGCCTTTAAATGGTGCAAGCGGACATATTTCACTTTTTGCGATTGTTCCCTTATAATTATAATCGAATGTAATTTGCTACGCATTCGTGAAGAACAGAGAATGGCATGCTTTAGGCGCGAAAAGGAAAGATGCGCAGTACACTGTTTGTACATTGTGGTGCCGCTATGGCG
>JASANA010007471.1:0-11505 GCA_030248095.1 Ptycholaimellus sp. GST1_10 | reverse complement strand
TGTATTGCTCCAGATTATCCCACCTGATGTGGAAATCGGAATTGAATTAAGGCGTGCACCTGATAGTTTCAGTCTTTGCACTCAAGCAGAGAATAAAAAATATAAATTGATCATAGACTTTGCTTCAATTTATGTAAACAGACTGGAAATCAGTCCATCTATTCACTCAAAACCTCTAAGTTCAATTAAACAAAATGCCTCAATATTTTTCAATAGATTGGACACTAAAATCCAGACAATGCCTACTGGTACTACAGTGTGGAAATGACATGCTGTTTTAAATGGTGGAAAATTGCCAAACCGGATTTTTTCAGTCTTTGCACTCAAGCAGAGAAAAAAAATATAAATTGATCATAGACTTTGCTTCAATTTATGTAAACAGACTGGAAATCAGTCCATCTATTCACTCAAAACCTCTAAGTTCAATTAAACAAAATGCCTCAATATTTTTTAATAGATTGGACACTAAAATCCAGACAATGCCTACTGGTACTACAGTGTGGAAATGGCATGATGTTTTAAATGGTGGAAAATTGCCAAACCGGATTTATATTGGATTTGTCAAGCAACAAGCACTGTATGGTCATTATAATCTATATTCCACATTTTTTGAACACATGAACTTTAACGAGTTCAATGTGAAACTAAATGGGTGGGATATATTAACCGATCCTATAACTGCAAAATATTTTACAAAGGGTACACATAAAGATATTGATACGGCAAAGACTAATGCTAAAATGCCATATTTGGGCTTAATGGAAATTTTTGGGAATGTAAAAGATACACTATCCCCTACAAGACTAACATTGGACCAGTATCTACATGGAAAATCCTTGCTCTGTGTTGAACTTGGAAAATGTGGAGAGAAAACTGGGACACGTGGAATTATGGATTTGGAGGTTAGTTTTTAGTCATTTAATATTGACTATGGAAAAAATGGAAATATTCCAGTTTGCATTCACGCCAGCTACGACCGATGCAGGATGTGTGATGCTATTCACTGAAATGACAGAATCCATTACTATTGGTGCCTAGACATACTGTGATTTGGGAATATTCTTGGGATTTGGGATTCTTGTGATTTGGGAATAAATGGAACTTTGAATATTGAAGCCACACCCCAGCTCCTGAGATGGGTCGCTGGGGTGACATGATTATACACAATATATATTGCAGCCCTTTCCCTGCGCTTTGCGCTGTTTGTTGGAACCTTGCTTTGCTCCATTCCAACAAACAGTGCAAAGCGCGGGGAAAAGTAACTTGTAGATGATTTTTTCCCGCACTTTACGCAGCTAGATAGAATATTGCTTCGCTCCATTCTATCAAGCTGCACAAAGCGCGGGGAAAAAAGCTCGTGATGCATATGATTTTTCCATGTCATTGTGGAAAAATGAAGGAAGCCTAGCCCCCCGATGGGAATGGAAAAAAATCGCTTCGCTCTTTTTTTCCATTCCCCCAGATGGGCTTTAATAGTGGTAAGATATATATTATGTAGCCGTTCGCTGAAAACTTTGCGTCCGCTTGCAAAGTTTTCAGCAAACACATCTAACACTTTTGGGTAAAACTTCGTACCTCAGTTTTACCCAAAAGTGTCAGATATATATTAATACAAAACTAGTGAAAAAATATATATAGGTAAATAAATAATGAAGCCCATGCCAGTCGCGGGATGGAAAAAATTCGCTTCGCTCATTTTTTCCGTCCCTAGACTTCACATATATATCTAACACTTTTGGTAAAAAAAAATCTAAAAAACTTGTGCCTCGTTTTTTTGATTTTTGACCGCGGAGCGGCCCGAAGGACCGCTCCGCGGTATATAGAGGTTACTAAACTTTTGTCCTCATATAGGTAGGTAGGTATATCTGGTATCTGGAAATGCTGTCCACGGGCGAATTCTCAACGGATTGGGACAAACTTTTTTTTTCCTGAATGGTAACGCTATTTTAGGAAGATCTGGAGGGGTGGAACCGGAATCTGAGCATTTGAAACATTACTTATTTGGGTAGAAAGGCTTGAAAATTGCAATATACAGGTTTTGCGCTGTAGCTCCTGTAATCTTGAGAATTGCACAGAAGACTTGAGTTTTTTTGTTCACAAGTCGTATATAGCAATTCAAAATATGTGCTTACTTTTGAAAATGGTTGAGAAACCACAGACTTACTTTCTTGAGTGACAAACTTTCACGCGCAGCAATGTCATCAATAATTAGTAACAGCTGAACGGCTAAGAATTGCACAGAATACTTGAGTTTTTTTGTTTACAAGTCGTTTATACAAATTGCTATTGTGTGCTTTCTTTTGTAAATTGTTGAGAAACCACAGACTTACTTTCTTGAGTGACAAACTTTCACGCGCGGCAATGTCATCAATAATCATTAACAGCTGAACGGCTGAGAATTGCGCAAAAGACTTGAGTTTTTTTGTTCACAAGTCGTATATAGCAATTCCAAATCTGTGTTTACTTTTAAAAATGGTTGAGAAACCACAGACTTCCTTTCTTGAGTGACAAACTTTCATGCATGGCAATGTCATCAATATTCAGTGACATCTGAACGGCTAAGAATTGAACAGAGGACTTGAGTTTTTTTGTTCACAAGTCATATATAGCGATTCCAAATATGTGCTTACTTTTGAAAATGGTTGAGAAACCACAGACTTGCTCTTAGCAGTGACAAAATTCCATGCATTCATAGTGTAAGCTGGAAGGTGGTGTGCTCCGCGGTCACCTATTGCGCTTTGCGCCATATACTTGTTTTCCCCAAAAGTGCTAGATATACCTGTACATATATATATATACATGTAATTTTTTTTATTTTAAGTGTTAAGCCTGTATAAAGACGTTTTGCTTTTACAAAACGTTTTTATACAAAGTAGGGGGGGGGGGGGGGGGGGAATTATAATGTTTAAAATTAGGGGGGGGTATATTGGTTTATTTTATTCCTTTATTTTATCCCCCCTCTGTAATATACCAAGTGATACACTATGTAACGCAAATGTTGGTAACCTTGAACACTGGATAACGCTGTCACTGCTTTCTATAAATAATGCGTCCAACCCTCCACAGGTGCTTCTCTTGTAGTGTCAATTAAATCTGTCTACTGCAAAGTGTGTTGTTTTGCCCATTGGAAATTCCCCTCCCATCACCCTCTGGCTAAATGGCACGTGCTCCCCTGTGTTCAATATTTTTGTGATTTAGGAATTACAATCGACAGTAGGCTGCGCTTCTCACTACATGTGGCTAAGATAGTAAGAAAGGCTCGCAGGGCAACTTTTATTATTCTAAAATGTTTTGTTCTCATAATGCCAAAATGCTAGTTCCTGCTTTTAAAATATATGGTAGACCAATTCTGGAGAGCAGTTCACAAGTGTGGAACCAACTACAGGTGGCCGATCGTAATTCGCTAGAATCTGTGCAACGTTTTTTCACAAAAAGGGCATATATCCAGTGCAAGTTCTCTATGCAGGGATACTCGGAGAGGCTTCGGCGGCTGGGACTTCATTCCCTAGCTTCTCAGCGATCAGCTCTAGACCTAAACTTAGCTCACAAAATCTATCACAATTTAGTCCATGGACCAGGGCTGCTCATTAGATGGCAAATATAAAGGCATACCCCATTTTTCTAACTTTCTACCCAAAAAAGTAATGTTTCTAGTGCTCAATTTTCGGGTAAACCACTTCAGATCTTCCTAAAAGCAATTATCTTTCAGGGAAAACAAATTTGTCCAAATCCGTTGAGAATTCGCATTTTCTTAGCATACTTCATTTTTCAAACTTTCTACTCAAAAAACTAATGTTTAAAGTTCTCAAATTCCGGGTCTACCCCTTAAGATCTTCCTAAAATTTTATAACCTTTCAGGAAAAAGAGTTTGTCCAATTCCGTTGAGTATTCGTCTGTTCCCAGCATTCTCAGATATATATCACCATATACCAGTATGCGGGACTTATTGTACAACAGAAGAACTCGTGGACAATTATAGATATTGATGGACATTCAACAAGTATTGTGCCAAAGAGTTTGTGGACAAAAGCACTTCATAGATAATTACTGACTCAATCAAGAGGCCTCGACCTCGGGCGTCGGGCAGAGTGAGGCTCTTCGAAAAATCAAAGCGTTTACCGGTTGATGCAACCGGTTGATGGGATCCGCTTCGCAAAGCGGATCATTTTCAAAAAGTGTAATCGATTGGGTTGACCGGTTGATTTTGCTTTTTTCCGAAATATTGGCGAGTGGGATCAGGCCAAATCAACCTGTTAACCGCTTCGATTGGCAAAATCGACCGGTTGAACTGGTTGATTTGGTCATTCGACCGGTGGAACCGGTTGATTTGGCCAATCAACTGGTTCAACCAGTTGATTTGACCATTCAGACCCCTTCTTCACACCGTAACCCTCCTTCTGATGCTCAGGCGTGGTAGGGAATGTAGGTACTGACTGGCGCGATTACTCTGGCGCCTCCCACGGCAGCAAGATCACCCTATTCTTGACTATTTCAGCTGTATTAAGAAGTGGGTGAGAAGATGGGTAAGCCGGGGTCCAGTCGCAAGGAACCAGCTTCTAGCTCCTCCAAGAAGCGCCGCGAGAGCTCCGGTGGAAGCTCGACAGCTTTTGCGAGTGCAGCGAAGAAGAAGAAGGAGTTTCACCTTCTGCCTCTCTCAGCATTCAAGGTGCCGGTCAAGACCTACCTCACCTCATCCACCTACTGCAATAGACATTGCTCTCTGGACAAACTTTCCAAGGTCTGATTTCTAATTTTGTGGAGCAATGGCTATTGGTGCAAATGGAGCTAGATGATCATTTAGGTCTGGGACCACGAGTTCTACACCAACGCCACTGGGGACACTGTGTGTGCAAGATGCAGACGGGCAAAGACGAGCCGGCTAATGACCAGAATCCCCCCCCCCCCCCCCAAGGCTTCTACCCCCCCCCCCCCAAAATTCTACCCCCCCACGTAAGTATCCCCCCCCCACGTAATTATCCCCCCCAAGTAAGTATACAGTGCATGTCATGCACGTATGGTCATGCTTTCAAGGCGATTTTTGGTGATTTTGCACTTGGGGTGGGGATCCTGGTCATCGATTTCGGTGACCAGTATCCCCCCCCCCAAATGCCAAAATCCCTTGATTGGTGACCGAGTATTCCCCCCCCAAATGCCAAAATCCCTTGATTGATGACCAGAATCCCCCCCCCCCAAAGTTTTTTTGAGCCCAGCTTTAAGGCTTCGCAAGCGAAGCCTACGCAGTTGCTGGTCTAGTTTGCATTCAGCTTTAAGGCTTCGCAAGCGAAGCCTACGCAATTGCCACTATACGAATTCGTTTGACTAAGCCTAAGCCTTTTTTAGAATCAGTATACCTAGTAAAAAATAGTATAGCCTTGTAACAAATTTGGGGGGGGCAAAACCTTTGAGGGGGGGGGGGGCAAAATTGTTGGTTGGTTTTGGGTTGTTGAAAAACGGGTTTGGTTGGCCGGTAGAATGCTTGGGGGGGATTCTGGTCATAAGCCGACGAGCCTCCCTGTGCCTGGCGCATCAAGACAATGCATCCGGGTAACACACGTCATCATGCACTCCAGAACCACGCATCCGTCATCCCCAAGGATGATCAGATTCAGCTCAAGAAAGAAGATGCAGGTTGGACCTACTCAACCCATTGAACCTATTCAACCTGGTTGAGTATGACAGGACGTGATGGGGAGGGTGGGGACATCACAGAGTTCCTAGTTGCTGGCAACAAGGTGAGCCGCACTCGCAGGTACGGACGCGACCACCTTCTGAAGTGCCGCCTCGACCGCTCTGTCACTGTGTTCCTGATGTCCAAGGGGACAATGGTACCATCTTACCACCCTTCTCCCTCCTTTGCTCATCTGGAATTGAACAGGATCTCATCACGGCGCGGGACTCAGCCTTTGTGGAGCTCCTGCATGATCTTCACCCTGCCTATCCTGCACCCTCTCCATGCTCCGTCAGCCGCTGGGCCTGGGTGGGAGCCAAGCAGATCATGAATCTCCTCTGATTCAGCCTCGCCAGTGTCCTCAAGATCAACTTCACCTGCAAAGCCTGGCAAACCAGCCAGTTAGACACCTCCTCCCTCCTCTCCTGACCCCTAGGCCCTAGATCAAATTGAAGGGGGAATGATTGCTACCTCTCCGTGACCTACCACCACATCAGCCTGGAGACGAAGAAGGTCATCGAGGGCATCGGCGGCGTTGTCCCAATCAAAGGCTCCCACACCAGCCTCAACATCAGCGACACCTTCTACCAGTTCGTCACAGAGGAGATGGGCGTCAAGCCCCAGCAGTTTGGTGTCATTGTCGTAGACAATGCATCAAACCAAAAGGTTTCCTCCATCATGTCCAACAGGTTCAACGCATTCAACATGTTTAACTTGCAGAAAGCATTCGCCACCATGCTGCCCCAGAAGCTGAAGAACGCTCTGGAGGTGGAGGCCAACCAGGAGCTCTCCGCTGTCTCGCCCGCCTCCTCCACTGAGAACCTGGCCAACAACGACGAAGATGGTGATGACGTAGACGATGGGGACATCTCTCTGGATGAGTTCGGTCTCGAGCGAGAGGCATCGTTCAGTGCCGACAACTCCTCCAACGTACTCCTCAAGTCTCCCAACGTCACACGCTGGCACTCTATGCACGACGCCCTTGATCGTCTCCTTCTCGTCAAGAACGAGCTCCTCAACCTCAACAGGTCACTCAAGACGGAGATCTCCGCATTTTCATGGCGCCTCCTTTGCTCCATCATTGGCATCCTGGGGATGTTCAAGGAGGTGATGAAGCTGCATGAATGAGCATCCCGCCCTAGTATCTCATGTTACCCTTCTCAACCTATTCAACCCATTCAACCAATTCAATGTGGTTAACCTGTTGCAGACATTGTTCCAAGCACACTCTACCTGATGGGGAAGCTGAGCGAGGCTAAGACCAATGCTGGGACAGAAGAGGAGCATGCGATGGTGCTGGTGAACTTCACCACCGCTCTTCTGAAGACCATCAAGCACCGGCTGGGGAAGTATATGGAGCCCACCAATGCCCAGTTCATCCCTCACCCAGCACCTACCTCAACCTCAACTGGAAGCACATCTTCACCAAGACTGACAGCTGCCCAGAAACCCACTTCAGCCTCACCAACCTTCAGAAGGCTGCCAAGAACCACGTCCGCTCTGTGATTATAGTTTGCTCTTCTCTCACACCACTCCACTTGCCAACAATCTAATCTGCTTGAACTCAGTTGGAGGAGAAGGCCAAACGAGAGCGGGAGCACTGCAAGGATCGTGAAACTGCCAGTGGAAGTGGTGATGAGGAGTCCCAGGGCCAGCGCCAGCAACCGGAGTCTCATTGAAGCCAGGCACAGGCCGCCCCCTCATCCGAGGATTGCCAAAGCTCCACTCATCTGCTCATCATCGCTGAGGAAGAGGCCAACTCATCCTCTATGCCATCCCTCAGCAAACAGTGCTGTGTGGCAGCCAGCGAGAGCACTTCGACATCTCCAGGCAAGGCCAGTGAAGGCAGCGGCCTCAACAAGTTCTTCAATGACAGCAATGAGGAATCCTCCAATGGTGATGACACTACTGCAATGCACTATGAAGGTACACTAATCAATCACCCACTTTCTCTCCCAGCTCCAGACTGGTCATGGATGCATATGAGGCTTCCGAGGCACTGTTCGAGGCCAAGCTGGATGCAGAGCTCAGTGCATGGGATGCGGCCCGCGTCTCAAGCAGAAGGCTGATGACGCATCCTCAAGCACCATCAACTGGTGGCTGGAGAAGGACCTCTACGACTTCCCCCTGCTCGCCCAGACAGCCATCAATCTCCTCGGCTGCCCCTCAAACTGTTCCCAGCCTTTCATTGAAGACAACAGCTGTGAGGCAGTGCTGTTTCAGCGGCTGGGAGCGAGCGCCTGTTCAGCCTCACCAGACTGATGACAACTGGATGGCGCAACAGAAGCAAGGCCTCCCTTGTCCAAGCTCAGGCAATGTTCGCCAAACAGCCTCATCTGCGCCGTATCTGGGTCTCCGAGGCCACATCGTCCACGTTTAGCATCCCTTCTAGCGCCCTGCCTAGGCTGCTCCCTTCCCAGACCCTCAAAAAGTAGTCAGTCCCCAAGCAGACTCTTCATCTGGAACCGTTGTTCATGTTTTTGCTTCTATTCCATCTGCCAACGTTTAGCAGCCACGTTTTGCGTGTTAGGCCATGTTTAGGCCATTGCCAAGTTTTCAGATGCATTTGTTGATTTGTTGGATCTATTTGGAACTTTTTGGGTCTTTGGAGAATCTTGCCTCCCTTAGAAAAACCTTAGATGCACTTTGCAAAATGGTGTTAACCGGTTGATCTGGTGAAATCAACCAGTTAACCACATCGATTCATCAAATCAACTGGTTGAACCTGTTGATCGGCGAAAATCGACAGGTTAACCGCTTTGCAAAAAAGGCAAAATCAACCAGTTAACCCCGTCGACTTGGATTGGTTTCGCCTGGTTTTGCCGGGGATCCGTATCAATCCGCTTCGCAAAGTCGAAGCAAAACGAAACGAAATGTTTTCCGCAAAGTGCCTCACTCTAGCCTTGGGCCTTTACACTTCACTAACCGAGTTGTACCACTTTGGAATCAGTTGACTGATGAGGTGATTCTGTCTGCTCCTGCTAGTTTCCGTCACCATGCCTAAAAACTTGAGCTGACACCTGGTCCCCCCCCAAGGCATTTACCCCCCACCACTGGAGGGTTACCGGCCCCCCAACAGGGGGACCCGCCCCCCCTGAAGGTTCCCCCCAAGATTTTACCTATACCCACACTCCCTGCACTAATGCAGCTCATAGTTGATATGACAGTCTAAACAGGAAAATTTGTGTCTTGGGGGGGGATTACTCATTAAAACTCTTGGGGGGGGAGGCTAGACATCGATTTGACGACTAGTCCCCCCCCAGACACAATTTCCCCTATTTTCCATGTAAAGCCATATCAACTATGGGCTGCATTAGCGCAGGGTGTGTGTGTATAAGTAAGTCACTATAGTCGGGGGAACTCTTGGGGGGGGGGCCTTCATGGGGGGGGAACCTTAATGGGGAGGAACTTTCATGAGGGGGGGGGGGGGGGTTCTTGTTTGGGGGGGAATCCCATGGGGGGTAACCAGGTGTCAGCCAAAACTTGTTTATCGGAATCTGTGATACAAGGGTGTTCCAAAACCCGCAAGGGGAGACAAATCCTTTCTCGTTTTTCTCGTCGGCTAGTTTTTCACATTTGTCACTGTTGGAGTTTATATTGTCAAGAGAAAGTGGAAAACTGAACTGAAACTGAACACTAACATATTGAAAGTGTCATTTTGTCTGTCATCTCGTTTCCGATTTTCTGGTTTTCCAAATCTCGCCCCTCGGCTATTCAATAACCATTAGTGACACTGTTTTTGCATGCAGATTGTTCGCAGGTTGGTATTGCAGTTGGATTACCATTTTCTCCTTGTTCAGAACTTCGTTAATTGTTTTATTCATTAATGCCATGGGATAGCACTGAGTGATGCCAATACTGATGAGGTTGTGATATTAATCCCACCTTACCTTTTATTCACATCACCTTCGCTCCTATGACTGGACTGCTGTCTTCTATCAAAAAGTTCAACGGCAACTCAGTTCCATGTAGACGAACGCTATAGCAATGAAGCTGCAGTGTGACAAGCAGAGGGCGATGGCATGGTGCGACGCAAGAACCTTCCAATCGAATATAACCCCTAAATGTCCCTTTTTAACCTAAATTCCTTGACCCCATATTTCCCAGTTTCTTTTTGTTTTGCATTTCATTGATAAATTTTGTTTTAAACCATTTTAGACATTCTCAGTTTGTGTATTTGAGTTTTTGACGCAATCTCTACAGTTGTCTATATAGCAACGAATAGCAACGCAGTCTTCATAATCTGACATAATATATGGCCGTTTGACATAACATGCTGTTTGTCATATGACTTTTCTTGCAATCTGTGAACTAGCGCAAATTTTTATTTCAGTATTTTTTATGATTTGGCTTCTAGTAAGCTTGAAGAGATGTTGATCAATATTTGAAAAGGTGGCTAGTCAATACGAACTAATATCGCAACAAATTACAACCATACATTCGCACTGTATCAGTCGTAGCAGTAATAATGAAGAAATCGGAGGAAGACGACGCTATGCTGCTATTGGAAATACTATTGTATTGACCATTTAGCTATATTGTAAGACATACTTGGGGCTGAGGACGTGCTGACATCTCATCCTGATTCTATAACCAGACGACAGTAGAGAAAAGTATACAAGCCATATACATTTTTAAGTGCACAAATATTGATTTTTCTGATGCCATGTTGATTTTTGACCGCGGAGCGGCCCATAGATGTTACTCAATTTTTGTCCTCATATATATATAAATATGTATATCTGGAAATGCTGTCCACGGGCGAATTCTCAACAGATCTTGACAAACTTTTTTTTTCCTGAAAGGAAATGCTATTTTAGGAAGATCTGGAGGGGTAGACCCGGTTTCCGATCATTTGAAACATTACTTATTTGGGTAGAAAGGCTTGAAAATTGCAATATACAGTTTTTGCACTGTTTTTTGTACAAAAGACTTGAATTATTTGGTTCACAAGTCGTATATAACGATTTCAATCTGTGCTTAATTTTGAAAATGGTTGAGAAACCACAGACTTGCCCTCTTGAGTGACAAACTTTCATGCATGACAATAGCATCAATAATTAGTAGCAGCTGAACGGCTAAGATTTGAACAGAGAACTTGAGTTTTTTTATTCACAAGTCGTATATAACGATTCCAAATCTGTGCTTACTTTTGAAAATGGTTGAGAAACCACAGACTTGCCCTCTTGAATGACAAACTTTCACGCACGGCAATGGCATCAATAATCAGTAACAGCTGAACGGCTAAGATTTGAACAGAGAACTTGAGTTTTTTTGTTCACAAGTCGTATATAACTATTACAAATCTGTGCTTACTTTTGAAAATGTTTAAGGAACCACAGACATGGCCACTTGAATGACAAACTTTCAAGCATGGCAATGGCATCAATAATCAGTAACAGCTGAACGGCTAAGATTTGAATAGAGAACTTGATTTTTTTTGTTCACAAGTCGTATATAACGATTCCAAATCTGTGCTTACTTTTGAAAATGGTTGAGAAACCACAGACTTGCCCTCTTGAGTGACAAACTTTCACGCATGACACCAGCATCAATAACCAGTAGCAGCTGAACGGTTAAAAATTGAACAGAGGACTTGAGTTTTTTTGTTCACAAGTCATATAAAGCGATTCAAAATCTGTGCTTACTTTCAAAAATGGTTGAGAAACCACAGAATTTTCCGTTTGAGATGCAATGTTCACCTTCACAGCAAAATTTTCCTTAGTTTTTTTATTTTGCTACATGTGAAGGTGTAAGCGCTCCGCGGTCACCTATTGCGCTTGTCGCCATATACTAATTTAGACCGGGGACCTGAGAAAAAATTTAGTATGTGGTTT
>JASANA010007470.1:0-36373 GCA_030248095.1 Ptycholaimellus sp. GST1_10 | reverse complement strand
CAAGCCAAAATTTTTCATCTGGCTGACCCTAAAAATAAAAATTTTCTGCCAAAAATTGTCCAATTTTTGGCAATTTTTATCCCTTCTTGGCCTAAATTAGCTTCGTTTATTGCTAATGTAGCAATCAACTGTACTTTATAGTAAGTTTTGAGGGTTATATACCTATTTTGATACATTTATCTATGACAGACATACGTCCCTTTCCCTCGGACCCCCGCCCCCCCGCCCCGCCTAAAGCGCCCCCCCCGCACCCCCCGCCCCCCACAGACGTACCACGTAGGGGGTACCTAGGGGGGGCGCCCCGGGGGCCTCTAATTTCGCATCTTACCATGCCTCAGATAAGGATACAAATGGTGGCTGATGGACGTTTCCCCCCCCCCCCCCCAAAGGTTCTTCCCCCCAAGGGTTCTCCCCCCCTCCCCCCAACGCCCCCCCCCCCAAGAGTTCTTCCCCCCAAGCCCAATTTGTTTTTATTGTCTTAAATGCTCCTCTTTACATATCTCGAAATTTAACTTACGAATTTTTATATAAACAACTATATACCTACTTTTTACTAGTTAGTCTGCCTACTACCTGGAGTAGTACTAGGATACTGTTTACGGCAACCCCTTAGGCCTAGTCAAAATGCGTGTATACTGTGGCAGTACCACCCATAGTTGCTTAAGAGCCATGGTCCATACTGTGGCAGTACCGACTGAGTTGCTTAGGAGCCCCCATGGTCCATAATGTGGCAGTACCTACTAGTTAGTCCATGTAGTAGGGACTACCACAGTATGGACCATGGCTCATAAAGCAACTAGTAGGTACTGCCACAGTATGGACCATGGCTCCTAAGCAACTATGTGTGGTACTGCCACAGTATTCTCGCATTTTGACTAAGCCTAAGGGGTTGCCGTAAACAGTATCCTAGTACTACTCCTGGTAATAGGCAGACTAACTAGAAGCAGTAAAAAGTAGGTATATAGTTGTATATATAAAAATTCCTTGAGTTTAAATTTCGAGATATGTATAGAGGAGCATTTTAGGACAATAAAAAAAATTGGGCTTGGGGGGGGGGGGGGGGGGGAAATAACCCTTGGGGGGGGGGGGGGGGAGTAACCCCTTGGGGGGGGGGGGGAAGAACCCTTGGGGGGGGGGGGGGACAAACTCTTGGGGGGCAGGAAACGTCCATCAGCCCAAATGGTTGGGTAGCAGCAAACTCGTAGAGGCAAAAATAAAAGAGATGAAAAGGTGAGAATGCTGTTGAGGCTGGCTCTGTCAGTGACGTTGGAGCGAGTGCTGGTGATCTCGCGTCCACTTCGAGCTCAGCTGCCGTTCAGTCGCTGGCGCTTGGCACTGGCCATCGGCCTTCTCTTCCTCCTCTCCTTCACCGCCTGCTCCTTCACATTCTTCGCCTCCCAGCTCTTGCCCTGTGAGCAGCAGCTGCCCGGGTTTCGCTTCCTCTCCTCCCTCCCTACCCATCCTTTTCTCCTACCCTCATCTAGTCTTGCAGGAATCTCACCAATCGCTATCTACGACCCAGATTCAACAAATCCCTCGCTCTGGACTCCTACATCAAGTTCAGCCACATTTTCATCACCTTCCCCGGGAATGTGCTGCCTCTGATGGCCATGACATGCCTCAACTGGATCCTCCTTCACTTTCTCCGGTCCTCCTCTCCAGGCAACTCTCCCTGGGGCAGGAAGTGTGAGGTGAGAGAGGGATCTAGGCGTAGTCGACGCTTGCTGGCCAAGGTGGGTAGAACGCACAGTGGGCGGATGGCGGTGGTGAATGAGCGGAAAGTGGGTGTCATGGTCTGCGTCATCGTGGGCGCCTTCATCGTCTTCAATCTCCCCTCTGCCATCATCAGCTTCCTCAAGATCTGCGGATGTTTCCTGCTCTCCTTCTGTCCTGCCCTATCTCTGGGAGGAAGGCATTTCCAGTTCTCCCGACATCAAAGTGGCTGAAAAAGTGCGTCCTGGTCTCCAACAGCCTGGTGGGGATGGGGAAGACGCTCAACTTTGTGCTCTACTGCCTCTCATCTGATCACTTTCGCAAGCGAGTCAGTCAATCACTGGCTACTCTCTGCTGCTCCAGCCCACACTGCCCCACCAGGTTCCTACATCCATCGCCCAGATTTGTGAGTCTGAGAAAGATGCTCATCTCCATTGGGCCTTCACACCCTCTTTCCTCTTGTACGCCTGCATGACTGCTTGCACGTTATTATGCTCCTGTTTTCATTGTACTTTCACCTCATGTACGCAGCCTGATTTTCTCGGAACGGGTCAAAAAGTAGCTCTTTCTCGCACGGGAAGGTATCGCCACTGGAATCAGTACCAGCCTTGCCTATCTTTTAGCTTTGACTCGAAAAAGGGCTAGTTTTACCTTGGCGGCAAAAATAGGTGTTTTGCATCGTTTCTCCGTTTCTTATATTGCAGAGGCTCCAGCTCAGAGGCGGAACACTCGTCGCCCTACGTTTTCCCCCTCCTCAAAGGCAGCAGCGGCCAGCAGGACATCATCACCATACAAACTGCACCCGCCGATCTTCAGGCTCAGCGTCAGCGCCTCTTCTCCGCCCTCCCGCCACACCTCAACCTACCCCATGGCGAGGTCTACGTCTAGGTCCCTACTTCCTTCCACTCCGTCACTTCGTCCTTCTGTGCCCCTTCCTGTGCCTGGAAATCCTTTGCACGTGCGGGTAGGCTAGCATTGATTAATTGAGTCCTCAAGGGCGGTTGACAGGACTGTCCAAAGTTGCTGAGCTGATAGAGGCTTGTTGCGAGGTTCCGCGGCGGGCCCCGCTCTGAGACGCGTCTCACGCAGGACGAAGCCGCCCCTGACTCCCTCGATGCCATTCCCTTGCGCCCTCTCATGCGCTAACTACACGTGCCTCCCTCAATCTCACCACTCCCCCGAATATTGCTCTGACATTGCTTTTAATTCTTCTTTTCGTCTTCTGAATGTTTGAGAATCTATCAGTCTGGTGTCTCGTTTGCCTGGTGAAAACTGGCTAAATTTAGTCTGAATTGGCACATCTTGAATGTGATGTAACTGGCTGCAGGAAAATGCAAGCAAACGAAAACAACGACTTTTATGATGGGAATGGAAAAATAAATAAATAAGGAGTGAAATTCATACAAACACTTCAGGCCAAAAGTCAATATCCAAGGGCAAAACAGCTCTGCAAAGTTAGTGGTCTCAAAAGTTGAGTTTTTGGCGATTTTTCTCATATAACTGAATTATCAAACTCATTTCTTTTCCAAAAGTCCTCAAATGGGTATAGATCGATTCGTCTACATCTGCTGCACACAGCTGTGCCAAAAGTGTATTGACTTTCTACCAAACAACTATATGGCGCAAAGCGCAATAGGTGACCGCGGAGCGCTTACACCTCCACATGTAGTAAAATCCAAAAATTAAGGAAAAATGCTGCTGTGAAGGTGATCATTGCATCTCAAAAGGAAAATTCTGTGGTTTCTCAACCATTTTCAAAAGTAAGCACAGATTTGGAATTGTTATATACGACTTGTGAACAAAAAAACTCAAGATTAAAGGAGCTACGGCGCAAAAACTGTGTATTGCAATTTTCAAGCATTTCTACCCAAAAAAGTAATGTTTCAAATGCTCGGAAACAGGGTCTACCCCTCCAGATCTTCCTAAAATAGCATTACCTTTCAGGAAAAAAAAAGTTTGTCCAAATCCGTTGAGAATTCGCCCGTGGACAGCATTTCCAGAAATATATACATACATATACATACATACATATATATATATATATATATATATATATATGAGTGGGGACAAAAGTTGAGTAACCTCTATAGACCGCGGAGCGGCCCTTTGGGCCGCTCCGCGGTCAAAAATTACGTATTTCATTTGTAAAACTAATCAAAGTTTTAAGTTTCATGAAAATAAGAGATTTTCTCAAAACGCTTTGTCTAAAATCTGAAAATGGATATCGTCATTGTATTCCCCATAAAATTTTGGCTTTTCTCAAAAAGCACCTCTTAATGCAGGTCCATTTAAGTTACATAACATAAGGCTCTTCCACATAACATTACATTACTTGGTACTGCCACATTATGTTTGGTGGCCCCTAAGCAACTATACTTGATACTGCCACAGTATGTTTGGTGGCCCCTAAGCAACTATGCTTGGTACTGCCACAGTATACACGAGTTTTGACTAAGCCTAAGAGGGGAAATAGAAACAGTATTTTTATGTTATGTTATGTAGGAGAACGTTATGTTATGTAACTTAAAACTGGGCAATGGACAGAAGTACCCAGGATAAAAGTACCCTTGATAAAAGTACCCAGGATAATAGTACCCAGGATAAAAGTACCCCAGATAAAAGTACCCATCGACAAAAGTACCCACGGATAAAAGTACCCATGGATACAAGTACCCATGGATAAAAGTACCCACGGATAAAAGTACCAACGGTTACAAGTACCCATCCATGGAGTTCTATTTAGGTTGATAGGAAGTTGAAGTTATGAGCATAGAGTCTAATCAGCAATAGGGAAATATATAGAAGTAAAAATAGGATGACTGTCGATCACACATGCATCACAACATGAACAGGAAAAGGAAATTAGCCTACATGAATATGAAGTCAGCCTGAGCAGGCTGGCAAACTTGGGGAGGCTGGTGGGCTTGGGACTGCTGATGGCCTTGGCCAGGCTGCGGCTGCTGCTGATAGAAGCTTTG
Organism: Ptycholaimellus sp. GST1_10; assembly: GCA_030248095.1. Taxonomy (NCBI): domain Eukaryota; kingdom Metazoa; phylum Nematoda; class Chromadorea; order Chromadorida; family Chromadoridae; genus Ptycholaimellus; species Ptycholaimellus sp. GST1_10. Next base: position 31,682 of record JASANA010007470.1, on the reverse strand, counting down.
CAAGCAGCAGGCTGGAGGAAATCATAATCGTCCTCAGCCTCGTCCTCATCCTGCTTCCAGAGATGCTTCCCATTATGGCCTTGGTCAGAAAATGAACGCAAAGAAAGCCAAAAGTTACCTGATAAAAACATAGTTTGCACAGAATTGAAAAAAATGATTGCGCAAAACAGGAAGGCAGAGGAACCTTTTTTTCTGGTGGCAATCCAGTCTACAACCTTTGTATCTATTCAATATGTGGGTTCTCTTATCTGTGGGTACTTGTGTGCATGGGTAATTTTATCCGTGGGTACTTTTATCCGTGGGTACATTTATCTGTGGGTACTTATATCCTGGGTACTTTTATCCTGGGCACTTTTATCCGGGTACTTTTATCCGGGGTACTTTTGTCCTGGGTACTTTTATCCTAGACCCCTTAAATCTACCCCTCTTAAAGGACAAACGACCTAATTTACACCATCCTGAAATCTGGCTTTAATGGCCAAAATATATTATTATATAGTGGGTTATACTAACCCAAAAAGTATCTCTTATCTATATTTTACCTGCGATTGAAGTGGGTGAAATTTTTATTCAGCTTTATTTGAATTCTACTTGCGACTGAAGTGGATGAAATTTTTTCTTACCAAAGAAATAAGTTTTTTATCTTAGATTGTGCATTTTGTGCACTGTAAAAAATTATCGTCTGTCCAATGTAATAATGGATTAATTAATGATAAGAGATCACCCTACTTTAATGGCAATTGATTTGGTCAAAATGTAGTTGGCTCCCGATTTTTGTAATTCAGTAAACCCATTAGTTGAAGTGTAATTATTTTTTAAAAAATTAAGTCCAAATTTTTGTCCATTTCTTATAAACTATTATATGTATTTAGAATTTGACCAAGGTATATTTTTTAATCAATTGTAAATAAATGCAATAAAGACAAGAAACTGTCAGTAGAAAAATTTTTACAATGCAAGTTTTTTTAAAAAATGTTTTCACATTTTACTACGTATTTTGGTCAGGTGATCTCTTATCATTAATTAATCCATTATTACATTGGACAGACGATAATTTTTTACAGTGCACAAAATTCACAATCTAAGATAAAAAACTTATTTCTTTGGTAAGAAAAAATTTCATCCACTTCAGTCGCAAGTAGAATTCAAATAAAGCTGAATAAAAATTTCACCCACTTCAATCGCAGGTAAAATATAGATAAGAGATACTTTTTGGGTTAGTATAACCCACTATATAATAATTTCATCCACTTCATACAGGGGCAAGGCCTCTATGCATGGCCTGCTTTTTCATCATGGCCTGGTGCAAACCCATGGAGACCAGGTGAAGGCCAACGGGTGCCAGACTCGTAATCTACATCCAAAAATACCTATATGTGGCTTTTTTAGGTAAAAAAACCCTATAAAATGCCTCAAGATGAAGTTGATGATGACCTGCTTGTTCACCACGGCCTGGTGCCAGCCCATGGAGACCAAGTGGAAGCAAACGAGTGCCAGAATCGTAATCTACGTCCAAAGATACCTATATGTTGCCTTTTTAAGACCTAAAAACCTTGTAAAATGCCTCAAGATGAAGTTGATGATGACCTGCTTGTTCACCACGGCCTGGTGCCAGCCCATGGAGACCAAGTGGAAGCAAACGAGTGCCAGAATCGTAATCTACGTCCAAAGATACCTATATGTTGCCTTTTTAAGACCTAAAAACCTTGTAAAATGCCTCAAGATGAAGATGATGATGACCTGCTTGTTCACCACGGCCTTGTGCATGCCCATGGAGACCAGGTGGAAGCAAACGGGTGCCAGAATCGTAATCTACGTCCAAAAATACCTATATGGTGCCTTTTTAAGGCCAAAAAAACCTATAAAATGACTCAAGATGAAGTTGATGATGACCTGCTTGTTCACCATGGCCTTGTGCATGCCCATGGACACCAGGTGGAAGCAAACGGGTGCCAGAATCGTAATCTAGGTCCAAAACTACCTATATGGTGCTGTTTTATGGTCTGCTACACTAGAAAAACATCAGAAAAAAACATCAGAAACATCAGAAAAAACATGAGAATACTGGATTTCTACCCAAAAAGTTGATGTTTCGACCTAAAAAACGCGGAAAATGCACAAACTAGGGGTGCCATGACACTCAGCGGCATCGATTTACCCTAGAACCGTTGAGATCTACACCCCAGATGTTGCCCAAGTGTCTGCAACACTTGCTGGACGGACGGTCGGACGGACGGACGGATGGACGGACGGACTGTCGGTGTGCGCCCGGACACCGGACATCTTTTTTGAAACAGTTTTTTTAAATAACTTTTCAATATGGCTCTAAAAATTGTTTGTCAAAAGAGGACCCCCCACAATTCGACCACGGCGCGTCGATTGAGCCTATTTGCAGCGCTCTCTGACGTCTGTGTGACGAGCTACAGCCTGCCAAACATTGGGAAAGCTGCAATTGGTTGTGTTGCTCGATAAGAGGGGCTTGGCGCTACCGCTCCGCTAACGCTCCGCTCGCGCAAGCCCAATTCGTCTGGGGTAGTATATATTGCAAGCATACTCAGTTTTTTCAGTCTCGACTAAAAATTTTTAGAAAAAAAATTCCAAACTTTCATGTGTTATAGCATAGGGCAAAGCGCAAAAAAAATAATTAAAAATTTAATTTTGATTTCCCTCTTTTCTCCGCTTAACAGTGGCAGCAAATAAGTAAAATCAAAAATTTAACCCAAAAGAAATGAGCGAAATCGATGTTTTGTGGCGCGCGCAGCCTGAAAACTGGATAAAATGGTCATTTATTGAGGTATTTTGAGGTATTTTCCAAATTTTCCAATTTTAAATTTTTTTTATGCATTTGAAAGCCTGATTTTTGAATTGTACGCCATAAAATTGACCCAAAAACATAAACATATGTCTAAATTAATTTAAAAAAATTTTAAATAATTTTTACCCCATCACAATTAGCGATAAAATCGTGTTTATCAACGTTTTTCTGAATACTCATGCATGACTTGTGTTAAGAGCTTGTGTCTGTGGACCAAAGTTTTAGAGCTTGTCAAGACGGTTCCAACCGTGGTCGAATCATTGAATTCTATTAAGTATAGCAGGAGTTATGATCTTTTTAGTAATGCCTAGTGTCAAATTTTTCAATTTTTGGTCGGTTTTTGGGTCACGCGGTTCGGCGCGGTCATTTTTGACTCCGTTTTTTGACCTAAATCGATGTCTCACATCAAAATACACCAAACCTCGTGTTACCCAGTGTTGCCCCAACTGAAAATTTTTTTTAATGAATTTTTTTGTGCCTTTTTGAGCCCTGCCCCATGTTGTAGCATAGGAAAATTTCGGAATTTTTAACTCCGGAATGGAAAGCTTACAGCCAAAACGATATACCCTTGCAAGCTAAGCAGGTCAACCGCTATCATTAAAAAAATAATGAGTGGAATCGGTGATGGTGTCAACCCATGGTGTTTTCCCTTTAATACAGTGTGTTCGTCGCTAAGAGGAGACCATGCTTCCAATCTGCTCGCATTAAATGAAATTACTAAATAAAGAAAAATTTTTGCTAAGCTCGCATTTTTTGCTTGTGCACAGAATATGACAAATTAATTCATTCACTAAACAGCGCGAACAAACGAACTCCATTTCTGTGAGCTTGTTTTTTATGTGTTTTGATGACCTTAAGAAGTGAGGAAATGGGCAAGCGACAAAGTTGGCCAAGTGATAATCAAAATAGCTTCCGCCTACGCCTGCTGTTCAGGATCGAACTTCCGCAGCATGAAAGCAGAAAAGTCTTTTAGTGGTCCTTTGGCTTGCTCAATACCGCTAGCGACAAGGCTCCTTCTGCCTGAAAAGGGAAGCTCTATCGACATTGCCGCTTTCAACTGAAGGCCCTGCCTGATTCAGTGTAACCAGAGGCGCCCAGGTGTTCCTTCCTCTATAGCTTCCAGCTTTTCCCCCCACAAATCCACCTCCCCCAGCAATGATTAAAAAAGGCACTGGAGCAACTAATTGTTCCAATTTATTCTTCTGCAGCGACTTTAGCATCATCACCTCTTGTCTTGGCCTTTTACTGCCCCTCTGGGGTACTGGATACAAGGCCTGGCTACTTTGGAGGCAGAGCTACGTGCCTTTGGAGGCAGAGAAAAGGCGGAACTATCCAGCACTTTGTCTAGAAAAGAAGGCAGAGACGAAAGGCTGAGCTGCGGCAGAAAATAAGTTGCTCTTATCCCATTCATTGCCCTTTGCCTTTACTTGTGACCAGGCGGCAGACGGAAGTACGGCTCTGCTATTGGCTGCCAGATGAAGCTTTAGGCTGCTAGAGGTGCCTATATTTCACATCATCCAATGATTGCTCGAAGAGCTCCGCCCTCCAGCTCCACTCAGCCCAGCCTCCTAGACATCCATCAGAGCCTTATTCGCCTCTGACCTTTGTTCAAATACTTCCGGCCCCCTTTCGCTTACGCACCGTTTCCCATCTTATCGCCACCTTTTATTTATGATATCACCAAACACCATCTCATCCTACTCAGCCTTTTTATTTTCCTCCAGGCCAGACCAAGAAGAGGAAAACATAGATTATGCAGTTAAAACTTAAAATGAAGATGAGCGGTTTTTGGGCAGTCTGAGACTGCTTTGGTTTTGGACAATGAAATGTTCAATTATGCTGGAAACTTCTGGTTCTCCTCAACTCGAGCATTTTACAGTTTTTTCAATAGTCTGCTTACTCCGAAAGCTGACTTTTATAGTAAAGTTAGTGGTTTTCAAAGAAAAGAAGTAAATAACTATCTTATTAGCTAGCCAATTTTGTTCGAACTCCAGTAGCTTGCATTTGATGTAAAAGCCTTGACCTACTTGCTTAGTACATAAGAAATATCCTTTATCTTTGCCACGAATAAAGAACTTAGAAATTTCACATTCTATATTATTTAGGAATTTCTGCAAAATAATTAGCCTTCCTGACTCAGCCAAAGCATCCCAATTGGCCGGCAATTTGGGGCGTGTTTAATTGCTTAGCAACTTTCTTCGATTCTAGCCTCACCTTTAGCCTCTTGCTTTCTCGCTGCCGTCAGCAGAAGCTTCTAAGGCTGGCCAGTTTGAGAAGCAGCATTTTTGCCAGCTCCTCTCTCAGAAGCAGGACAGCGGAGGCTCAAATCGGAGACAGCATGATTGGCAGTGTTAGTCTGACCGTCTGCATGCTGGGCCTCGCCTCAGCTTTCATGGTCTCCCTCCCTTTCCCCTCTTCCCTCTGCTGGCCAGCCCGCCTCCTGTTCCAGATCCCCACGGAGGGCGGGAAAGGAGGCCGCGGGATGACGGAGCTGGAGGCCTGTCTCTTCCGCTGCCGTCTCCTGGGGCTCCAGCTGGGCGACTGTCCCTGCCCTGGCCAGGCCCTGGAGGAGAGTCAGCCATGGTAGAGAGAGGGGCTTTGGAGAGAAGTAAGGGGGGAGGGAGGGGAGGATGGTTGCAGGGCCAAGCGAGCGGCGGAGGACTCCATCTGGAAGCGCTTCGGGGTCCAGGAGGAGATCCTGTCGGAGGGTCAGCGCCCCGGCGGTGGCCTTCGCTTTGGCAAGAAATAAGGGCCATTCTCATCCTCCCAAAGCCCTTCTCATCCTCACAAACCCACACTTGAGCTTGCCCAGTGATAGCTTTCACCTCTATGCAGCGCTCAAGGCCATAAGCTGGAATAAGCAGATATTTCGTCAAGTCCAGCGCTGACAGAAAACTGATTGAAATACTCGAAACTATTGCAAAAAGGGCAAGTAGTCGGAAAAGAACGGACAGTTTCACATTAACTGCTAAGTTCCATTTTAAATTGGGTTTCTAATCTAAATAAACATCCCTCTCTGTTTCCTTTTGCCAATAGTAAATCGTTAGAACGGTTTTATACAACAGGAAATGGCAGCGATGGTTTGCTAGGTTAACCCTGAATCAGTAATTCCGAAAAAAATTATTACCAGTGCAAAAAAAATTCCCAAATATTTGCATTTTGATTTTGGCATGGGGTTCGGCATCTCTTTCCACGAGCTCGCAAATGCAAGACGCAGATGGTGGAACCGTTTCCAGTATCAAAATGCAGAAATGTTTTTTCCTTTTGCTAATATTTCGCTTTTGGCTTGCAGATACTGCCTAATTTTTTTTATCCAACAGCCAAATTTTGAAACTTCAAGAAAATAGCTTTTCAAAACAACAAAAACTGTAGGAGGACAGGGGCAAATCCGGGCTGAACTGGCGACTGATAGTGTTTCAGATGCCACTGAGATGGAGAGGACGGTAAAATGGTGAGAAATTAGAAGCACAGCGAACAAAATAAGAGAACTAGTGGTGCTTATTGAGGCTGAGCAGAGAGAGACTGACCCTGGAGGACTCAAATAGTCGTGCCATTGGTGCCAAAACTCAAAGATTTGGTGCCTTCGGCAAAATCAAAATTTTACTTCTGTTACACTTTAAAAATTATATTGCCCCGAAAAAGAAATAAACTTGTCGTTAGTAGATCATTGCATTTTGTTTTAGGCCAGTTCAGTTTCTGATTTCTAGGCGCAGTTTCAAAGTTTCAATATATGCGCAAAACAATTTGAGAATAACGCAGCATATTCCGCGAGCACTATATTTATTTCATTGTATTTATAAAGAGGTCATCGATTGTTGAGAGTAGTGAATCTTAAACGTTTAGCTTTGCCTATGGTACCAGATATTCTCATTATCCATATATTTCGAGGTACCAGATACTTATTTGACAATGCAGATTAATGATTTACTGTCAAAAATTCATTTACCGAGCAACGATCTTTCAGCTTTCTCCCCATTTTAAAACAACTTCAACGAAGATTTTTGCTAGCGGGAAACAAATTTAACCATATCCTTTCGAGAAACCGCTAGAGTGGGACTAGGTTTATGGGGCTTAGGTGACCAAGCGAATGGCAACAGTTCAACTTGCCCACATGCAGGTTACAGCCTGTGTACAGTAGATCTGGCCATGTCTCCTGTCAGAGCGCCAAAACGCGCGACTTCCCACACACACCCCAGCAGGGGAGGCACGCCACAGCGCACCCCTCTTCCTCAAATCCCTCCTTTTCCTCTTCCCTTCCATCGGGAGCAGGGAGATAGAAGAAGGAAGGGATAGGGAGGTAGGAGAAGAGATGAGTGTGGCTCGGCCGTGGGCGAATGGGAGCCTGGGGGACTACGAGGAGCTGGAACAGCTGGGCTCCGGCGCCTACGGAACCGTCTACTGTGCTCGGGACCTCCGCACCGGACTCCTTGTTGCCAAGAAGAAGGCCCTCCTCTTCCAGCTTGTTGTTGGCAGGGAGATTGAAAAGAGGCGCTGCTGCAGATAGTGGTCCCTGTAGGGGAGGACGGCGTCCCTCAGTCCCTCATCCGCGAGGTCTCCACCCTCAAGCGTCTGCAGCGCCTTCAGCATCCGAACATTGCTCAGGCATTCTCTCCCACCACTCCCTTCCATGCCACCCTTCCAGGCATAGCTTTGCTCAGCTGCTGGACGTGATCCACGGGCTGTCGGAAGACGGGCGCCAACTGTGGGTCCACCTCATCTTCGAGAAAGCTGACTGGGACCTCTACGTCTACCTCCAGAACCTAGCCACTCATCTCCCGCATTCCCAAGTTCCTCTTGTCTTTACGGCCCCTCATTCAGCTTCTGCTGATCTTTGAGGTACAAAATTTTGCACGTCAAATATTCTCTGGCCTCGACTTCTTGCACATGAACAACGTTCTTCACCGAGATTTGAAACCCCAGGTTGATTTCCCGATTCACTGCCAGTGTCAAGATTCAATGCCGAGTCCTCGATTCAAGAGGCAGAGCAAATGCTTTCAGAACATTCTGGTTTGCCGCAATGGGTTGGTGAAGATACACGACTTTGGGCTAGCACGGACCTACAGCCAGCTGGGGGCCTTCACAGTGACCGTGGTGACGTTGTGGTATCGGGCCCCGGAGGTTCTGCTACAGACCAGCTATGCCTCCCCAGTGGATTGCTGGGCAGCCGGCTGCATCCTAGCCGAACTCTTCACCCGCCAGCCCCTCTTCCCTGGACCCAGCGAATCACAGCAACTGGGCGAGATCTTCAAGTGAGCTCCTCTTCTTTTGGCCATTGCAGACCAGCTGCTATGCCTCCCCAGTGGATTGCTGGGCAGCCGGCTGCATCCTAGCCGAACTCTTCACCCGCCAGCCCCTCTTCCCTGGACCCAGCGAATCACAGCAACTGGGCGAGATCTTCAAGTGAGCTCCTCTTCTCTTGGCCATTGCAGACCAGCTGCTATGCCTCCCCAGTGGATTGCTGGGCAGCCGGCTGCATCCTAGCCGAACTCTTCACCCGCCAGCCCCTCTTCCCTGGACCCAGCGAATCACAGCAACTGGGCGAGATCTTCAAGTGAGCTCCTCTTCTCTTGGCCATTGCAGACCAGCTGCTATGCCTCCCCAGTGGATTGCTGGGCAGCCGGCTGCATCCTAGCCGAACTCTTCACCCGCCAGCCCCTCTTCCCTGGACCCAGCGAATCACAGCAACTGGGCGAGATCTCAAGTGAGCTCCTCTTCTCTTGGCCATTGCAGACCAGCTGCTATGCCTCCCCAGTGGATTGCTGGGCAGCCGGCTGCATCCTAGCCGGGGGGGAGGGGCCAGGAACTCTCCCCGCCTCCCCCCCCTCCCGGGCGGGGGGCGCGAACTCTTCACCCGCCAGCCCCTCTTCCCTGGACCCAGCGAATCACAGCAACTGGGCGAGATCTTCAAGTGAGCTCCTCTTCTCTTGGCCATTGCAGACCAGCTGCTAGGCCTCCCCAGAGGAGTGCTGGGCAGCCGGCTGCTTCGTAGGCGACGTCTTCTCCCGCCACCCCCTCTTCCCTGGACCCAGCGAATCACAGCAACTGGGCGAGATCTTCAAGTGAGCTCCTCTTCTCTTGGCCATTGCAGACCAGCTGCTATGCCTCCCCAGTGGATTGCTGGGCAGCCGGCTGCATTTTTGTCTCTCGTGCAGACCAGCTAGCCGGGAACTCTTCACCCGCCAGCCCCTCTTCCCTGGACCCAGCGAATCACAGCAACTGGGCGAGATCTTCAAGTGAGCTCCTCTTCTCTTGGCCATTGCAGACCATTGCGAAGACGAGCTGGGGGGGCTTCCCCGCCAGCCCTCTTCCCTGGACCCAGCGAATCACAGCAACTGGGCGAGATCTTCAAGTGAGTCCTCTTCTCTTGGCCATTGCAGACCAGCTGCTATGCCTCCCCAGTGGATTGCTGGGCAGCCGGCTGCATCCTAGCCGAACTCTTCACCCGCCAGCCCCTCTTCCCTGGACCCAGCGAATCACAGCAACTGGGCGAGATCTTCAAGTGAGCTCCTCTTCTCTTGGCCATTGCAGACCAGCTGCTATGCCTCCCCAGTGGATTGCTGGGCAGCCGGCTGCATCCTAGCCGAACTCTTCACCCGCCAGCCCCTCTTCCCTGGACCCAGCGAATCACAGCAACTGGGCGAGATCTTCAAGTGAGCTTCTAAACTCCCAAGCAAAGCCAGGCAGAGGATAGGCTGGGTGAATGGGAAAGGTGGTGATTGTCAGAGCTCTCGGTCTGCCGTCGGAGGCAGAGTGGCCGGTGGACGCGGCGGTGGTGCGCAACAATTTCCCACCCACTCCTCCCCGCCCTTGGACCAGCCTCCTGCCTTCCCTGCCCGCCGCTGCTCTGGACCTCGTCTCCCGTTCCATTCATCCTCCACTACTCTTCCTCCTTCTCCTAACTCCCGCCTTCATTACAAGGTCTCGTCCAGCTAGCTCCGGAACGTCGCCTTTCCGCCAGTGCTGCGCTCGCCCATTCCTTCTTCTCTGCCTCCTTTTAGAGCCTTCTTTTCCTTCCCTTCCCTTTCATCTCTCCTTTCACTTCCCTTACATCTGCTCCCTCTCGCCCGTTTTATCTGCTTATATAATTCCCTTCTCTGCTCATTCTCTTCCCGCTTCACAATAAAGAATACTACTGCGCAGTTGCTACTGAATCTGCGCAGTTGCCCTAGGAAACACATGAGGAACTTGAGAGACAGGCATGCAGGGAATATGTGACGCAAAGACGTGCAAGCGCCATTCAATGCCTGGTCAATGGAGGAGTCCTTGGCACCAATCAGCCAGCCCAATCCTATGGACCATGAATGCGCGCCAGGCACAATTGAGGTCTACTTTTTGCGCGGCCGAAGGCCGCCTGCCGCGGAGGGCAGGGCAGTCAGAGCTCCGGAGGCCGGAGGGCATGGGTGCGGAGGCCCCAGAGCGTAGCCTAGCATGCGAAGCATGCTAGGCGAAGCGTAGGGGTCGTAGCACCCGTGCCCGGAGGCCGGGGGAGCTCTGGCGCCCTGCCCTGCGCGGTGGGCGGCCAAGGCTTGCTTATACAGTTACCCCATTTTTCGTCCGTCTGTCCGCATATCTATATATATATATATATATATATATATATATATATATATATATATATATATATATATATATATATATATATATATATATATATATATATATATATATATATATATATATGAGGTTGTGATTCCGGAGCCCGTACTCCTCGGTTTTTCAACGAAATTGGCTGATTTTTTGCATGAAGGTCCGGCTGGGTGGTGGCTCGGGACGTTTTTTTGCGATCGGCGCCATTTTGCTTGGTTCTAGATTTATGGTCAAAAAACCTCAAAAATTGAGACCTTAAAATTCGAAATTTCTTCGAAAATTTGCATTTTAAACTTATTAATTATTAATTAAATCGCATTAAATGCCTCAGAAACCAAAAATAGATCTATGTCAGTTTTTTAAATATTTGTCATAATCAATATTAGTTCTTGATTATTTCATATCTTAATGAGGTGGACAAGGCCGCGCATCTCTTGGCAACAGCCGAGAATACCTTGTTAGCTTAACATTTATATTCCAAGCTCCCTTGGACTTGAAGATGCACCCCAAATCGTGGTTTCCGAACGAGCTCTATCGGCTGTGGTATGAGACTGGACCTGAGGCGGAGAGGAAACGAAACACGCCTGTTCGCAATTTTAACAAATCACTCAAAAAATGTTTGCAACGATTTTCAGCGCAACGTTTCCGTAGAAGAATATCAGTTGCAGCAAAATGTGGCGTGCGCATAGTGGCGATTTCGGACACACACAACCAACTGTCCAGTATTGTCGACAAAATACCCCCTTGTGATATTCTTATACATGCCGGCGATTTTAGGTGCTCTCATGTTCCTGCAGTCGGATAAAAGAGGGCCGATTTTACAGCATGAGCGGTGGCATGAGCGAGGTGGCGAAATTCAACGAAGACCTCGGCAGAATTGTTCAGGCCAAGCACAAGGTCGTAATCGCGGGCAACCACGAAATCAGCTTCGATCGAGGCCAGCTCACCAATTTCCCCAGGGACAAAAACTTTGGTTCCCTGTCCCTACAAAGCTGGCAGTGCTTGATGCAAGGAACCAGCTGGCACAGAGAAGGCGGTATCGAGGGGCGAGCTGAAGCATCCTGCGGAGCTCCTCACCAACTCCACCTACCTCCAGGACAGCGGCGTTGAGGTGGCCCCTCCTGCTGAGCTGAACTAGGCTAGAGTGGGCGGGGATGCAGGTGCTGGGGGTGCGGATCTGGGGCAGTCCTTGGCAGCCGACCTTCTGCGGCTGGGCCTTCAACTGCGAGCGGGGCGATCGCATTCTCACCTTCTGGAACCGCATACCCAAGGACACCGACATACTCGGTCTCTCTGTCCTCAGCCTTCCCCTCACCTCTTCTAAGGTTTCAGTGACCCATGGGCCGCCGCTGGGACAGGGAGACCTCTGCGACTCTGGGGCCAGGGCTGGCTGTGCTGAGCTCCTGAGCAGCGTGGAGCAGCGGGTGAAGCCCCCTTATCACATATTCGGACACATACACGAGGCCTACGGCGTCACCACCAACGGCACCACCACCTTCATCAATGCCTCCACCTGCACCAGGTTCCTGTCTCTTCCTAGCTTCTTCTCTGAGCTCCTGAGCAGCGTGGAGCAGCGGGTGAGGCCCCCTTGTCACATATTCGGACATATACACGAGGCCTACTGCGTCACCACCAACGGCACCACCACCTTCATCAATGCCTCCACCTGCACCAGGTTCCTGTCTCTTCCTAGCTTCTTCTCTGAGCTCCTGAGCAGCGTGGAGCAGCGGGTGAGGCCCCCTTGTCACATATTCGGACATATACACGAGGCCTACTGCGTCACCACCAATGGCACCACCACCTTTATCAATGCCTCCACCTGCACCAGGTTCCTGCCTCTTCCTAGCTTCTTCTCTGAGCTCCTGAGCAGCGTGGAGCAGCGGGTGAAGCCCCCTTATCACATATTCGGACACATACACGAGGCCTACGGCGTCACCACCAACGGCACCACCACCTTCATCAATGCCTCCACCTGCACCAGGTTCCTGCCTCTTCCTAGCTTCTTCTCTGAGCTCCTGAGCAGCGTGGAGCAGCGGGTGAAGCCCCCTTATCACATATTCGGACACATACATGAGGCCTACGGCGTCACCACCAACGGCACCACCACCTTCATCAATGCCTCCACCTGCACCAGGTTCCTGCCTCTTCCTAGCTTCTTCTCTGAGCTCCTGAGCAGCGTGGAGCAGCGGGTGAAGCCCCCTTATCACATATTCGGACACATACACGAGGCCTACGGCGTCACCACCAACGGCACCACCACCTTCATCAATGCCTCCACCTGCACCAGGTTCCTGCCTCTTCCTAGCTTCTTCTCTGAGCTCCTGAGCAGCGTGGAGCAGCGGGTGAAGCCCCCTTATCACATATTCGGACACATCCGGCCTACGCGTCACCACCACGGCACCACCACCTTCATCAATGCCTCCACCTGCCAGTTTCTGCCTCTTCCTAGCTTCTTCTCTGAGCTCCTGAGCAGCGTCGAGCCAGCGGGGGAGGCCCCCTTATCCATATTCGGACACATACACGAGGCCTACGGCGTCACCACCAACGGCACCACCACCTTCATCAATGCCTCCACCTGCACCAGGTTCCTGCCTCTTCCTAGCTTCTTCTCTGAGCTCCTGAGCAGCGTGGAGCAGCGGGTGAAGCCCCCTTATCACATATTCGGACACATACACGAGGCCTACGGCGTCACCACCAACGGCACCACCACCTTCATCAATGCCTCCACCTGCACCAGGTTCCTGCCTCTTCCTAGCTTCTTCTCTGAGCTCCTGAGCAGCGTGGAGCAGCGGGTGAAGCCCCCTTATCACATATTCGGACACATACACGAGGCCTACGGCGTCACCACCAACGGCACCACCACCTTCATCAATGCCTCCACCTGCACCAGGTTCCTGCCTCTTCCTAGCTTCTTCTCTGAGCTCCTGAGCAGCGTGGAGCAGCGGGTGATGCCCCCTTATCACATATTCGGACACATACACGAGGCCTACGGCGTCACCACCAACGGCACCACCACCTTCATCAATGCCTCCACCTGCACCAAGTTTCGGGCTCAATAGAAGTCCATAGAGGCCAGATGCTTGTGTGGGTTGGGGAGTTGGGGTCAAATGTTTCATTTAGTTTTTGTCATTTTAACGTTGAGCTGGTATGTTCGAAAGCAATCGTTTTACATTCCAGACGGTACAAAGCGAGCAACGAGCCTTTTGTGTTTGACTTCAGGCCGCCTACTTCACGGCCTCCTAGCCAGCCATTTCCCTCAATTCTTCCTTCTTGAACTGATAACATGTTTTCCCTCTTGTGCTCTAAATTGTAAAATTATCGCGTACTGGTACTATTGTACTTTATTTACGCATTGCACATATGTCAAGACAACATCTTGTTTGGGTCACCATGCATCTTTGATCTGGTTGTGATAGGTGATCGTATTGGAAAAAAGGCTGCAAATGGAAATGCGCACAAACAACTGGCCAGGCTTGAGAGTCAGGCGAGCAGTGCTGGGCCCCGCCCAATTCCCTCTTGGGAGTTTCGCTCATGCATTTCCGCTTTCACACCAACTGAGCTTGCTTAGCTTCGTAATCCAACTGGAGACGTATCTAAGCTGGACAAATACAGTCCACCTATGTCCACTCTATCACATTAGATAAGACTCACGCCACTAGATTGAAGTGGGCTGACTATTTACAGCAAGCTTCCTTGGCCCCCTAGACTGCTGAACCTTTGCCAGTCCTGCCTTGTTTGCGACAGGCTTCAGGAACAGGCTTTGTCAACATCCATCTACTCACCTATTCAGCTGCCTCTGAGAGCTCTGCTAGGCACTGAACAGGGACAAATTCTCCTTTTCCCGTGCTTCTATGCTTTTTCTTTTTCTTTTTTCTTATCTCTTGGCTGGTATGCTCTGTTTTCACGTCTCTTGCACAGGCATGAGGGGCCGAATATACGCCTCAAGTTCCCTATCGGGCTGCGCCAAAAGTCAAACAAAGGCAGTATGTTTTCACACTGCTCAGCGCAGGCGCTTATAAAGCCGGCGCGGTGCGTATCTGCTCATTTCCAGCACACTTCCTCACCTGACCACAGCAGGCTGTTTGACGGGAGGTAATTTTGAAAGGAGTATCAATTGGGAGAGTGCGGAAGAGGTGCGATGCCAGACGTGTGCAAGTGCTGTCCGGAGGGTACGCAGTGCGGGTGCAACAAAGCGGGTCCCTTCCTTCCCTGCTGGGAGTGGAGAAGGAGGCGGGGCGGCGTTGTGCAGGGAAGTGCGAGTGTGCGGAGGGGAAGTGCGCGTGCAAGGAGAGCGGCTGCGGCTGCGGCACGGACTGCAAGTGCACGCCCGAGAAGGACCAGTGCGGCTGCGCCGGGGCCAAGAAGCAGGAGGCCAAGACTGCCTAGAAGCCTTTGCCCCCTTTCAATGATTCCATACTCTGCCTGCGTCCATACTGCTTTCACTGCTTTCACTGCTTGCTCCCAACTTTTATCCGCTACAAATAACTTTTATCCGCTTTTTCTGCTCAAAGCAAATCTTGAGGCAACAGAAGCGCATGTGTTAGACAATAATGCGTTGTGTAACCAAACGTGATATAATATTTCCAAAAACTTGGAAGCGTGCATTGTGAACGCAGTAAGCATGTGGGGAAGTGAAGATAATTTCATCTAATCCTTATCCTACTCCAACATCACACAGAGTCCAAAATGGCTTCTAAAGCTGCTGATGGCAAGGGGCCGAAAAGATGCTGCAGACGAGGGCGTTGAGGAAAAAAAGGTGCTTTAGTGGCGTGCTCATTAGTAGCATGGAGGTGTCCTTGCGTCTCATGGCCGACCGGAAATGAGCAGGTGAGTAATCTGTTTTTTAGCAGTGCTGGAAGTTTCGCCCTCTTGAGCACAAGGCGTCCTAGACACAGGCATAGTGAGATTAGGGCAGACATCGGCGAAGAAGAATGGCTGGCTGGCCCAACTCTTGGATGGAGCCTCACTGGTGGAACCCGCTCTACCTGGTCTGGCACCTATATGAGGACTGCAGTTGTGAGGGGCCTGGAAGGATAGCTGTTGAAGGGAGCAGGGAGCAATGGGGAACTGGGCAACGGGAGCCTCGCTCAAGCTGCCTTCATCGGCCAAGCCGGTTACAGCTCTGTCCAGCAGGCCATTCCACCAGCGCTCATCCCCTTCAATCTACCCCCTCATTACCCAATGCTCTCATCTAGTCTCTTTTATCCCCCAGTCGCGCCACCGGCGCACCTTTTCACAGCAAGCAGCGAAAATGAAGCTTTCGCATTTCGCCCAGAAGTTTGACCATCAGCTCCAGAAAATAGCGATCGCTGTGGCTCCAGAGAGGAGCCCTGTGAGCTATTGCAGACTGGAGAGCAGGAGCCAGAGGGCAGTCAAGGAGGTGGCTACTTCGGCGCCCTCCTCCCCATCCAACGCCCCCCCTCAGCTCAGCAGGAGCATATCCTGTTATGCACCCCTTGTCCACGCAATGCCTAATCTCCTCAGCTGCAGGCCAGACAACCCGTCGGTGACCACCAATCCACCGATGCTCGCCCAGAATGGGACAACAGGGTTGGAGGAGGCTAGAGAGCTAAGCGGGAATGAACGGAATCTTCTGCTCCCCTTCAACCACCAGGAGGGGTTGTCCCCCAACAAAATGAACATTGACCATGCAATGCTAATCTGCTCAACTGCAGGCCAGGCAACCCGACGGTGGCCACAAATCCACCGTTGCTTGCCCAGAATGGGACGACAGGGTTGGTGGAGGCTAGAGAGCTGGATGGGAATGAGCGGAATCTTGCGCCCACCTCCAACCAACAGGACAGGTGCTACCCCAACAAGAATTTCATTCGAAAGGTTTGCTTAGATTACACCAGAGCTGGCCACCGCCTTCATGCGTCAACCGACGCTCTGATTCACAGATCACCGCACTTGTGAACCGTTCACATTTTCCCTTTTTCACACTAAAACAATGGCGTTTTTAAATGATTTAGATTTTGCCCTTATATATAACTGTTACCATCGCCAAAGCGAAATTGAAGCTCTTTTATCCTTTTATGGATTCTGCTCCTTTAACGGCTGCATTTTGTTTTGGCGCGCAGTTCCTGATCTCTTTTCATAGCATGCCAAACCAAAATGCAAATATATCGAAGCAGATTCTATTAGTATTTGATGTATTGGGGCCGTGCGAGCGAAGCGGAAGCACGGCCCCCTCTTAGCCAAGAAGAAACCCTATTACGGATTTTGAAAAATTGATTGGCTGCCAAATATTCCATGGGCAACTTACAAAGCTGCGAGAAGGCTCAATGGACGCAGCAAACACAGAGCTTTAATCAAAAAAAGTTTGCTCAATTTGGTTAAGAATTGAGCTGGTTATTCCCAAAACACTTATTAAAAAGTGTCCATGTGAAGTGCAGCGACTGGTGGGGCCTCCCAAGGCCTATGCGAGGCCTGGTTGGGCATCCCAAGGCATTGTCAAAGCCTGGTTGGGCCTCTCAAGGCCTTGGTGAGGTCTGTTGGGTCCTCCCAAGGCCTATGCGAGGCCTGGTTGGGCCTCCCAAGGCATTGTCGAAGCCTGGTTGGGCCTCTCAAGTCCTTGTTGGGTTGGTTTTTTTGTGTCGAGGACGAGTGGGCCCTCCCAAGGCCTTTGCGAGGGCTGGTTGGGCCTCCAAAGGCATTGTCTAAGCCTGGTTGGGCCTCTCAAGTCCTCGTCGAGTCCTGGTGAGGCCTCCCAAGGCCTTGTCGAGGCCTGGTGGGGCCTCTCAAGGCCATGTCGAGGACTGGTGGGGCCTCCCAAGGCCTATGCGAGGCCTGGTTGGGCCTCCCAAGGCATTGTCGAAGCCTGGTTGGGCCTCTCAAGTCCTTGTCGAGTCCTGGTGGGGCCTCCCAAGGCCTTGTCGAGGCATGGTTGGGCCTCTCAAGGCCTTGGTGAGGCCTGGTGGGGCCTCCCAAGGCCTATGCGAGGCCTGGTTGGGCTTCTCTAGTCCTTGTCGAGGTTTGGTGAAGCCTTCCAAGGCCTAGTTGAGGCCTGGTGGGGCCTCTCAATGCCTTGGCGAGGTCTGGAGGGGCCTCTCAATGCCTTGTTGAGGCCTGGTGGGGCCTCCCAAGGCCTATGCGAGGCCTGGTTGGGCCTCCCAAGGCATTGTCGAAGCCTGGTTGGGCTTCTCAAGTCATTGTCAGGTCCTGGTGGGGCCTCACAAGGCCTTGTCGAGGCATGGTTGGGCCTCTCAAGGCCATGTCGAGGCCTGGTGGGGCCTCCCAAGGCCTATGCGAGGCCTGGTTGGGCATCCCAAGGCATTGTCAAAGCCTGGTTGGGGCTTCCCAATGCCTTGGCGAGGTCTGTTGGAGCCTTCCAAGGCCTTGTTGAGGCCTCTCAAGGCCATGTCGAGGACTAGTGGGGCCTCCCAAGGCCTTAGCGAGGCCTGGTTGGGCCTCCCAAGGCATTGTCGAAGCCTGGTTGGGCCTCTCAAGTCCTTGTCGAGTCCTGGTGGGGCCTCCCAAGGCCTTGTCGAGGCATGGTTGGGCCTCTCAAGGCCAGGTCGAGGCCTGGTGGGGCCGCCCAAGGCCTATGCGAGGCCTGATTGGGCCTCCCAAGGCATTGTCGAAGCCTGGTTGGGCCTCTCAAGGCCTTGGTGAGGCCTGTTAGGTCCTCCCAAGGCCTATGCAAGGCCTGGTTGTGCCTCCCAAAGCCTTGTCGAGGCCTGGTTGGGCCTCTTAAGGCCATGTCGAGGCCTGGTGGGGCCTGCCAATGCCTTGGCGAGGTCTGTTGAAGCCTTCCAAGGCCTTGTTGAGGCCTGGTGAGGCCTCCCAATGCCTTGGCGAGGTCTGGAGTGGCTTCCCAAAGCCTTGTCGAGGAATGTTGGGGCATGTCAATGCCTAGTTGAGGCCTGGTGGGGCCTCTCAATGCCTTGGCGAGGTCTGGAGGGGCCTCTCAATGCCTTGTTGAGGCCTGGTGGGGCCTCCCAAGGCCTATGCGAGGCCTGGTTGGGCCTCCCAAGGCATTGTCGAAGCCTGGTTGGGCTTCTCAAGTCATTGTCAGGTCCTGGTGGGGCCTCACAAGGCCTTGTCGAGGCATGGTTGGGCCTCTCAAGGCCATGTCGAGGCCTGGTGGGGCCTCCCAAGGCCTATGCGAGGCCTGGTTGGGCATCCCAAGGCATTGTCAAAGCCTGGTTGGGCCTCTCAAGGCCTTGGTGAGGTCTGTTGGGTCCTCCCAAGGCCTATGCGAGGCCTGGTTGGGCCTCCCAAGGCATTGTCGAAGCCTGGTTGGGCCTCTCAAGTCCTTGTCGAGTCCTGGTGGGGCCTTCCAATGCCTTGGCGAGGTCCGTTGGAGCCTTTCAAGGCCTTGTTGAGGCCTCAGGCCTGGAGGATATGGGCCCTCCCAAGCCTATGTGGTTGGGCCTCCCAAGGCATTGTCGAAGCTGGTTGGCCTCTCATCGAGTCCTGTGGGCCTCCAGGCCTTTCGAGGCTGTTGGGCCTTAAGGCTGTCGAGGACTAGTGGGGCCTCCCAAGGCCTATGCGAGGCCTGGTTGGGCCTCCCAAGGCATTGTGAAGCCTGGTTGGGCCTCTCAAGTCCTCGTCGAGTCCTGGTGGGGCCTCCCAAGGCCTTGTCGAGGCTGGTTGGCTCTAAGGCCGTCGAGGCCTGGGGCCCCCAAGCCTATCGAGCCTGTTGGGCTCCCAAGCCTTGTCGACCTGGTGGGGCCCAAGCCTTGTGAGCCTGTGGGCCTCCAACCTTGTCAGCTGGTTGGGCCTCTCAAGCTTGGTGAGGCCTGTGGGGCCTCCCAAGCCTTGCGAGGCTGGTTGGGCCTCCCAACATTGTCGAAGCCTGTTGGGCCTCTCAATCCTTGTCGAGGCCTGTGGGGCCTCAAGCTTGTCGGGTGGTTGGGCCTCTCAAGGCCTGTGAGGCTGGTGGGGCCTCCCAAGCCTTGGAGCTTGGGCCTCCCAAGGCATTTCGAAGCCTGGTTGGCCTCTCAAGTCCTTGTCGAGCTGTGGGGCCTCCTGCCTTGCGAGGTTGAGCTAAGGCCTTGTTAGGCCTCTAAGGCCATGTCGAGGACTAGTGGGGCCTCCCAAGGCCTATGCGAGGCCTGGTTGGGCCTCCCAAAGCATTGTCGAAGCCTGGTTGGGCCACTCAAGTCCTTGTCGAGTCCTGGTGGGGCCTCCCAAGGCCTTGTAGGCCTGGTTGGGCCTTCAAGGCCTTGGTGAGGCCTTTTGGTCCTCCCAAGGCCTATCGAGGTTGTGGGCTTCTCAGTCCTTGTAGGTTTTGAAGCCTTCCAAGGCCTTGTTGAGGCTGTGGGCTCTAATGCCTTGCGAGGTCTGAGGGGCCTCTAATCGCTTGTTGAGGCTTGGGGCCTCCAAGGCCTTCGAGGCCTGGTTGGGCCTCCCAAGGCATTGTCGAAGCCTGGTTGGGCCTCTCAAGTCCTTGTCAGGCCTGGTGGGGCCTCACAAGGCCTTGTCGAGGCATGGTTGGGCCTCTCAAGGCCAGTGAGGCCTGGTGGGGCCTCCCAAGGCTATGCGAGGCCTGGTTGGGCCTCCCAGCTTGTCAAAGCCTGGTTGGCCTCTCGCTTGGTGAGGCCTGTTGGGTCCTCAAGCTATGAGCCTGGTTGGGCCTCAAAGCTTTCAGCTGTGGCCTCTCAGCATGGAGTGGGGCTCCATGCCTTGCGTCTGTTGAGCTTAACTTGTTGAGGCCTGGGCCTCCCAATGCTTGGCGAGGTCTGGAGGGGGCCTCTAGGCCTTTTGAGGTGTGGGGCCTCCCAAGGCCTAGGAGGCCTGTTTGGGCCTCCCAAGGCATTGTCGAAGCCTGGTTGGGCCTCTCAAGTCCTTGTCAAGTCCTGGTGGGGCCTCCCAAGGCCTTGTCGAGGCATGGTTGGGCCTCTCAAGGCCATGTCGAGGCCTGGTGGGGCCGCCCAAGGCCTATGTGAGGCCTGATTGGGCCTCCCAAGGCATTGTCGAAACCTGGTTGGGCCTCTTAAGGCCTTGGTAGGCCTGTTGGGCCTCCCAAGGCCTATGCAAGGCCTGGTTGGCCTCCCAAGGCCTTTCGAGGTGTTGGGCCTCTCAAGGCATAGCTGGGGGCCTGCCAATCCTTGTCGAGTCTGGTTGGGCTTCTCAATCTTGTCAGTCCTGGTGGGGCTCAAGGCCTTTCGAGGCTTTGGCCTCTCAAGGCTTGTCGAGGCCTGGTGGGCTCCCAAGCCTTGCGAGGCCTGTTGGGCCTCCCAAGGCCTTTCAAGCCTTCTGCTGGGCTGGTGGGCCTCTCAAGCTGTCGGCCTGTGGGGCCTCAAGCTTGTGAGGTCAGGCTGGGGCTGTGGGCCTCCAGATTGTGAGCTGTTGGGCCTTAAGTCCTTAGCTGGGGGGGCCTCCAAATGCCTTGGCGAGGTCTGTTGGAGCCTTCCAAGGCCTTGTTGAGGCCTCTCAAGGCCATGTCGAGGACTAGTGGGGCCTCCCAAGGCCTTAGCGAGGCCTGGTTGGGCCTCCCAAGGCATTGTCGAAGCCTGGTTGGGCCTCTAAGCCTTGGCGAGTCCTGGTGGGGCCTCCCAAGGCCTTGTCGAGGCATGGTTGGGCTTCTCAAGGCCAGGTCGAGGCCTGGTGGGGCCTCCCAAGGCCTATGCGAGGCCTGGTTGGGCCTCCCAAGGCATTGTCGCAGCCTGGTTGGGCCTGTCAAGGCCTTGAGGTGGCCTCAGCCTATCAAGCCTGTTGTGCCTCCCAAAGTCTTGTCGAGGCCTGGTTGGGCCTCTCAAGGCCATGTAGAGGACTGGTGGGGCCTGCCAATGCCTTGGCGAGGTCTGTTGAAGCCTTCCAAGGCCTTATTGAGGCCTGGTGAGGCCTCCCAATGCCTTGGCGAGGTCTGGAGTGGCTTCCCAAAGCCTTGTCGAGGACTGTTGGGGCCTGTCAAGTAGTTGAGGCTGGTGGGGCCTCTCAATGCCTTGGCGAGGTCTGGAGGGGCCTCTCAATGCCTTGTTGAGGCCTGGTGGGGCCTCCCAAGGCCTATGCGAGGCCTGGTTGGGCCTCCCAAGGCATTGTCGAAGCCTGGTTGGGCTTCTCAAGTCATTGTCAGGTCCTGGTGGGGCCTCACAAGGCCTTGTCGAGGCATGGTTGGGCCTCTCAAGGCCATGTCGAGGCCTGGTGGGGCCTCCCAAGGCCTATGCGAGGCCTGGTTGGGCATCCCAAGGCATTGTCAAAGCCTGGTTGGGCCTCTCAAGGCCTTGGTGAGGTCTGTTGGGTCCTCCCAAGGCCTATGCGAGGCCTGGTTGGGCCTCCCAAGGCATTGTGAGGGGAAGGAGGCTGGGGGAAGGCTTGCGAGGCATGGTTGGGCCTCCCAAGGCCATGTCGAAGCCTGGTTGGGCCTCTCAAGTCCTTGTCGAGTCCTGGTGGGGCCTTCCAATGCCTTGGCGAGGTCCGTTGGAGCCTTTCAAGGCCTTGTTGAGGCCTCTCAAGGCCATGTCGAGGACTAGTGGGCCCTCCCAAGGCCTATGCGAGGCCTGGTTGGGCCTCCCAAGGCATTGTCGAAGCCTGGTTGGGCCTCTCAAGTCCTCGTCGAGTCCTGGTGAGGCCTCCCAAGGCCTTGTCGAGGCCTGGTTGGGCCTCTCAAGGCCATGTCGAGGACTAGTGGGGCCTCCCAAGGCCTATGCGAGGCATGGTTGGGCCTCCCAAGGCATTGTCGAAGCCTGGTTGGGCCTCTCAACTCCTCGTCGAGTCCTGGTGGGGCCTCCCAAGGCCTTGTCGAGGCATGGTTGGGCCTCTCAAGGCCTTGGTGAGGCCTGTTTGGTCCTCCCAAGGCCTATGCGAGGTCTGGTTGGGCTTCTCAAGTCCTTGGCGAGGTCTGTTGAAGCCTTCCAAGGCCTAGTTGAGGCCTGGTGGGGCCTCTCAATGCCTTGGCGAGGTCTGGAGGGGCCTCTCAATGCCTTGTTGAGGCCTGGTGGGGCCTCCCAAGGCCTATGCGAGGCCTGGTTGGGCCTCCCAAGGCATTGTCGAAGCCTGGTTGGGCTTCTCAAGTCATTGTCAGGTCCTGGTGGGGCCTCACAAGGCCTTGTCGAGGCATGGTTGGGCCTCTCAAGGCCATGTCGAGGCCTGGTGGGGCCTCCCAAGGCCTATGCGAGGCCTGGTTGGGCATCCCAAGGCATTGTCAAAGCCTGGTTGGGGCTTCCCAATGCCTTGGCGAGGTCTGTTGGAGCCTTCCAAGGCCTTGTTGAGGCCTCTCAAGGCCATGTCGAGGACTAGCGGGGCCTCCCAAGGCCTTAGCGAGGCCTGGTTGGGCCTCCCAAGGCATTGTCGAAGCCTGGTTGGGCCTCTCAAGTCCTTGTCGAGTCCTGGTGGGGCCTCCCAAGGCCTTGTCGAGGCATGGCTGGACCTCTCAAGGCCAGGTCGAGGCCTGGTGGGGCCGCCCAAGGCCTATGCGAGGCCTGATTGGGCCTCCCAAGGCATTGTCGAAGCCTGGTTGGGCCTCTCAAGGCCTTGGTGAGGCCTGTTAGGTCCTCCCAAGGCCTATGCAAGGCCTGGTTGTGCCTCCCAAAGCCTTGTCGAGGCCTGGTTGGGCCTCTTAAGGCCATGTCGAGGCCTGGTGGGGCCTGCCAATGCCTTGGCGAGGTCTGTTGAAGCCTTCCAAGGCCTTGTTGAGGCCTGGTTAGGCCTCCCAATGCCTTGGCGAGGTCTGGTGTGGCTCCCAAGCCTTTCGAGGAATGTTGGGGCATGTCAATGCCTAGTTGAGGCCTGGTGGGGCCTCTCAAGCCTTGCGAGGGCCTCTCACTGCCTGGTCGAGGCCTGGTGGGGCCTCCCAAGGCCTATGCGAGGCCTGGTTGGGCCTCCCAAGGCATTGTCGAAGCCTGGTTGGGCTTCTCAAGTCATAGTCAGGTCCTGGTGGGGCCTCACAAGGCCTTGTCGAGGCATGGTTGGGCCTCTCAAGGCCATGTCGAGGCCTGGTGGGGCCTCCCAAGGCCTATGGGCTGGGGGCCTCCCAAGGCCTTTAAGGCCTGGTTGGGCCTCTCAAGGCCTTGGTGAGGCCTGTTGGGTCCTCCCAAGGCCTATGCGAGGCCTGGTTGGGCCTCCCAAGGCATTGTCGAAGCCTGGTTGGGCCTCTCAAGTCCTTGTCGAGTCCTGGTGGGGCCTCCCAAGGCCTTGTCGAGGCATGGTTGGGCCTCTCAAGGCCTTGGTGAGGCCTGTTTGGTCCTCCCAAGGCCTATGCGAGGTCTGGTTGGGCTTCTCAAGTCCTTGTCGAGTCCTGTTGGGGCCTCCCACGGCCTTGTTGAGGCCTGGTTGGGCCTCTCAAGGCCATGTCGAGGCCTGGTGGGGCCTGCCAATGCCTTGTCGAGTCTTGGTGGGGCCTCCCAAGGCCTATGCGAGGCCTGGTTGGGCCTCCCAAGGCATTGTCGAAGCCTGGTTGGGCCTCTAAAGTCCTTGTCGAGTCCTGGTGGGGCCTCCCAATGCCTTGGCGAGGTCTGTTGGAGCCTTCCAAGGCCTTGTTGAGACCTCTCAAGGCCATGTCGAGGACTAGTGGGGCCTCCCAAGGCCTTAGCGAGGCCTGGTTGGGCCTCCCAAGGCATTGTCGAAGCCTGGTTGGGCCTCTCAAATCCTTGTCGAGTCCTGGTGGGGCCTCCCAAGGCCTTGTCGAGGCATGGTTGGGCCTCTCAAGGCCAGGTCGAGGCCTGGTGGGGCCTCCCAATGCCTATGCGAGGCCTGGTTGGGCCTCCCAAGGCATTGTCAAAGCCTGGTTGGGCCTCTCAAGGCCTTGGTGAAGCCTGTTGGGTCCTCCCAAGGCCTATGCAAGGCCTGGTTGTGCCTCCCAAAGCCTTGTCGAGGCCTTGTTGGGCCTCTCAAGGCCATGTCGAGGCCTGGTGGGGCCTGCCAATGCCTTGGCGAGGTCTGTTGGAGCCTTCCAGGCCTTTTGAGCCTGGTGGGCCTCCCAAGCCTGGCGAGGCTGGGAAGCCTTGTCGAGTCCTGGTGGGGCCTCCCATGCCTTGGCGAGGTCTGTTGAGCTTAGGCCTTGTTGAGGCCTCTCAAGGCCATGTCGAGGACTAGTGGGGCCTCCCAAGGCCTATGCGAGGCCTGGTTGGGCCTCCCAAGGCATTGTCGAAGCCTGGTTGGGCCTCTCAAGTCCTTGTCGAGTCCTGGTGGGGCCTCCCAAGGCCTTGTCGAGGAATGGTTGGGCCTCTCAAGGCCTTGTCGAGGCATGGTGAGGCCTCCCAAGGCCTATGCGAGGCCTGGTTGGGCCTCCCAAGGCCTTGTCGAGGCCTGGTGCTCCAAGGCCTTGTGAGGCCTGGTTGGGCCTCCAAGGCCTTGTCGAGGCCTGGTGGGGCCTCCCAAGGCCTTGTCGAGGCATGTTGGGCCTCCCAAGGCCTTGCGAGGCCTGTTGGGCCTCCCAAAGCCTTGTCGAAGCCTGGTTGGGCCTCTCAAGTCCTTGTCGAGTCCTGGTGGGGCCTCCCAATGCCTTTTCAAGGCCTGGTTGGGCCTCCCAATGCCTTGTCAGGCCTGGTGGGGCCTCCCAAGGCCTATGCGAGGCTGGTGGGGCTTCCCAAGGCCTTGTCGAGGACCTGGTGGGGCCTCCAAGCCTTGTCGAAGCCTGGTTGGGCCTCCCAAGGCCTTGTCGAGGCCTGGTTGGGCCTCTCAAGGCCTTGTCGAGGCCTGGTGGGGCCTCCCAAGGCCTATGCGAGGCCTGGTTGGGCCTCCCAAGGCATTGTCGAAGCCTGGTCGGGCCTCTCAATCTTGTCGAGTCCTGTGGGGCCTCCCAAGGCCTTGTCGAGGCCTGGTTGGGCCTCTCAAGGCCTGGTCGAGGCCTGGTGGGGCCTCCAAGGCCTATGCGAGGCCTGGTGGGGCCTCCCAAGGCCTTGTCGAGGCCTGGTTGGGCCTCTTAAGGCCATGTCGAAGCCTGATGGGACCTGCCAATGCCTTGGCGAGGTCTGTTGGAGCCTTCCGAGGCCTTGTTGAGGCCTGGTGGGGCCTCCCAAGGCCTATGCGAGGCATTGTCGGGCCTCTCAAGGCCTTGTCGAGGCCTGGTGGGGCCTCCCAAGGCCTTGTCGAGTCCTGGTGGGGCCTCACAAGGCCTTGTCGAGGCATTGTCGGGCCTCTCAAGGCCGTATTGAGGCCTGGTGGGGCCTCCCAAGGCCTTGTCGAGGCTTGGTGGGGCCTCCTAATGCCTTGTCAAAGCCTCGTTGGGCCTCACAAGGTGTAGGCGAGAGCTGGTTGGGGCTCCCAAGGCCTTGTCGAGGCCTGGTGGGGCCTCTCAAGGCCTAGGCGTGGTGGGCCTCCAAGGCCTTGTCGAGGCCTGGTTGGGCCTCCCAAGCCTTGTGAGGCCTGGTTGGGCCTCCCAAGGCCTTGTCGAAGCCTGGTTGGGCCTCTCAAGTCCTTGTCGAGTCCTGTGGGGCCTCCCAAGGCCTTGTCGAGGCCTGGTTGGGCCTCTCAAGGCCTTGTCGAGGCCTGGTTGGGCCTCCCAAGGCCCTGTCGAGGCCTGGCTGGGCCTCTCATGTCCTTGTCGAGTCCTGGTGGGGCCTCCCAAGGCCCTGTTGAGGCCTGGTTGGGCCTCTCAAGGCCTTGGCGAGGTATGGTGGAGCCTTCCAAGGCCTATACGAGGCCTGTTTGGGCCTCCCAAGGCATTGTCGAAGCCTGGTTGGGCCTCTCAAGTCCTTGTCAAGTCCTGGTGGGGCCTCCCAAGGCCTATGTGAGGCCTGGTTTGGCCTCTCAAGGCCTTGGTGAGGCCTGTTTGGTCCTCCCAAGGCCTATGCGAGGCCTGGTTGGGCTTCTCAAGTCCTTGTCAGTCCTGGTGGGGCCTCCCAAGGGCTTGTTGAGGCCTGGTTGGGCCTCGCAAGGCCTGTCGAGGCCTGGTGGGGCCTGCCAAGGCCTTGGCGAGTCCTTTCTGGGCCTCCCAAGTCCTTGTCGAGTCCTGGTGGGGCCTCCCAAAGCATTGTCGAAGCCTGGTTGGGCCTCTCAAGTCCTTGTCGAGTCCTGATGGGGCCTCCCAATGCCTTGGCGAGGTCTGTTGGAGCCTTCCAAGGCCTTGTTGAGGCCTCTCAAGGCCATGTCGAGGACTAGTGGGGCCTCCCAAGGCCTTAGCGAGGCCTGGTTGGGCCTCCCAAGGCATTGTCGAAGCCTGGTTGGGCCTCTCAAGTCCTTGTCGAGTCCTGGTGGGGCCTCCCAAGGCCTTGTCGAGGCATGGTTGGGCCTCTCAAGGCCAGGTCGAGGCCTGGTGGGGCCTCCCAAGGCCTATGCGAGGCCTGGTTGGGCCTCCCAAGGCATTGTCGAAGCCTGGTTGGGCCTCTCAAGGCCTTGGTGAGGCCTGTTGGGTCCTCCCAAGGCCTATGCAAGGCCTGGTTGTGCCTCCCAAAGCCTTGTCGAGGCCTGGTTGGGCCTCTCAAGGCCATGTCGAGGCCTGGTGGGGCCTGCCAATGCCTTGGCGAGGTCTGTTGAAGCCTTCCAAGGCCTTGTTGAGGCCTGGTGAGGCCTCCCAATGCCTTGGCGAGGTCTGAGGGCTTCCCAAAGCCTTCGAGGAATGTGGTGAATCTTTGAGGCCTGGTGGGGCCTCTCAATGCTTCGAGGCCTGGAGGGGCCTCTCAAGCCTTGTCAGGCCTGGTGGGGCCTCCCAAGGCCTATGCGAGGCCTGGTTGGGCCTCCCAAGGCATTACTGGGCCTCAAGCTCGCCTGTGGCCTCCAAGCCTTTCGAGGCTGTGCCTTAAGCCTTTGACTGTGGGGTCAAGGCTTGTCAGCCTGTTGGGCCTCTCAAGGCCTTGGTGAGGCCTGTTGGGTCCTCCCAAGGCCTATGCAGGCCTGGTTGGGCCTCCCAAGCTTGTCTGTGGGCCTCCAAGGCTTGTCGACTGTTGGGCCTCTCAAGCCTTGTCGAGCCTGTGGGCCTTCAATGCCTTGCGGGTCTTGGGCCTTAGGCTTTGGGCTGAAGGCTTTGAGGATGTGCTCCAAGCTTGGAGGCCTGTTGGGCCTCCCAAGCATTGTCGAAGCCTGTTTGGGCCTCTCAAGTCCTTGTCGAGTCCTGGTGGGGCCTCCCAAGGCCTTGTCGAGGCCTGGTTGGGCCTCTCAAGGCCTTGTGAGGCCTGTGGCCTCCCAAGGCCTATGCGAGGCCTGGTTGGGCCTCCAAGGCCTTGCGAGCCTGGTGGGCCTCCAAGGCCTTGTCGAGGCCTGGTTGGGCCTTAAGGCCTGACCTGGTGGGGCCTCCCAAGCCTTCGAGCCTTGGGCTCCCAAGGCCTTAGCCTTGGCCTCAACCTTTACTGCTTAAGCCTTTTCTAGCCTCCAACTGAGCTTTCAAGCCTTGACTTCTAAGCTTGTAAGCCTTGGCTCTAGCTTAGCTGTGGGGCTCAAGGCTTGTCGAGCTTTGGCCTCTAAGGCATGTCAGGCCTGGTGGGCCTCCCAAGGCCTTCAGGCCTGTGCCTCCAAGGCATTGTCAAAGTTTGCCTTAACCTTGATGCAGCTTTGTGCTAAAGCCTTGTCGAGGCCTTGTTGGGCCTCTCAAGGCCTGTCGAGGCCTGGTGGGGCCTGCCAATGCCTTGGCGAGGTCTGTTGAAGCCTTCCAAGGCCTTGTAGGCCGGCCTTGCGGGCTTCCCAACCTTGTGAGATGTTGGGCTTCAATGCCTGTTACCTGTGGCCTCTCATTTCCTGGGGGGGTGGGCCTAGTTGAAGCTTGGGCTTTGTCTGTGGGCCTCCAAGGCTTGCAGGCTGTTGGCCTCTCAAGGCTTGTCGAGGCCTGGTGGGCCTCCCAAGTCCTTGGGGTCCTGGTGGGGCCTCCCAAGGCCTTGTCGAGGTCTGGTTGGGCCTCTCAAGGCCTTGGTGAGGCCTGTTGGGTCCTCCCAAGGCCTATGCGAGGCCTGGTTGGGCCTCCCAATGCATTGTCGAAGCCTGGTTGGGCCTCTCAAGTCCTTGTCGAGTCCTGGTGGGGCCTCCCAAGGCCTTGTCGAGGCATGCTTGGACCTCTCAAGGCCTTGGTGAGGCCTGTTTGGTCCTCCCAAGGCCTATGCGAGGTCTGGTTGGGCTTCTAAGCCTTTGAGGCCTGGTTGGGCCTCCCAAGGCATTGTGGAAGCCTGGTTGCCTCTCAATGCCATGTCGAGGCCTGGTGGGGCCTGCCAATGCCTTGTCGAGTCTTGGTGGGGCCTCCCAAGTCCTTGTCGAGTCCTGGTGGGGCCTCCCAAAGCATTGTCGAAGCATGGTTGGGCCTCTCAAGCTTGGAGTGGGGGCCTCCCAATGCCTTGGCGAGGTCTGTTGGAGCCTTCCAAGGCCTTGTTGAGGCCTCTCAAGGCCTGTGAGGACTGTGGGGCCTCCCAAGGCCTTAGCGAGGCCTGGTTGGGCCTCCCAAGGCATTGTCGAAGCCTGGTTGGGCCTCTCAAGTCCTTGTCGAGTCCTGATGGGGCCTCCCAAGGCCGGGGCGGCGGAGGCCTGTTGGGCCTCTCAAGGCCTTGTCAGGCTTGGGGCCTCCCAAGGCCTATGCGAGGCCTGGTTGGGCCTCCCAAGGCATTGTCGAAGCCTGGTTGGGCCTCTCAAGGCCTTGTCAGGCCTGGTGGGGCCTCCCAAGGCCTTGTCGAGGCCTGTTGGGCTTCAAGGCCTTGTTGAGGCCTGTGGGGCCTCTCAAGGCCTTGTCGAGGCCTGGTTGGGCCTCCAAGGCCTTGTTGAGGCCTGGTGGGGCCTCCCAAGGCCTTGTCGAGGCCTGGTGGGGCTCCCAATGCCTTGGCGAGTCTGTTGGAGCCTCAAGGGTTGGGCCTCTCAAGGCCTTGTCGAGGCCTGGTTGGGCCTCTCAAGGCCATGTCGAGGCCTGGTGGGGCCTGCCAATGCCTTGTCGAGTCTTGGTGGGGCCTCCCAAGTCCTTGTCGAGTCCTGGTGGGGCCTCCCAAGGCCTTGTCGAGGCATGGTTGGGCCTCTCAAGGCCAGGTCGAGGCCTGGTGGGGCCTCCCAAGGCCTATGCGAGGCCTGGTTGGGCCTCCCAAGGCATTGTCGAAGCCTGGTTGGGCCTCTCAAGGCCTTGGTGAGGCCTGTTGGGTCCTCCCAAGGCCTATGCAAGGCCTGGTTGTGCCTCCCAAAGCCTTGTCGAGGCCTGGTTGGGCCTCTCAAGGCCATGTCGAGGCCTGGTGGGGCCTGCCAATGCCTTGGCGAGGTCTGTTGAAGCCTTCCAAGGCCTTGTTGAGGCCTGGTGAGGCCTCCCAATGCCTTGGCGAGGTCTGGAGTGGCTTCCCAAAGCCTTGTCGAGGAATGATGGGGCGTGTCAATGCCTAGTTGAGGCCTGGTGGGTCTCAATCCTTGGCGAGGTCTGAGGGGCTCCAATGCCTTGTTGAGGCCTTGGGGCCTCCCAAGGCTATGGGTTGGGCCTCCCAAGGCTGCGAGCCTGTTGGGCCTCTCAAGGCTTGTCAGGCCTGGTGGGCCTCCCAAGGCCTTCAGGCCTGGTTGGGCTCTCAAGGCCTTGTCGAGGCCTGGTGGGGCCTCCCAAGGCCTTGCGAGGCCTGGTTGGGCTCCCAAGGCATTGTCGAGGCCTGTTGGGCCTCTCAAGGCCTTGGTGAGGCCTGTTGGGCCTCCCAAGGCATTTTCGAAGGCTGGTTGGGCTTCCCAAGGCATTGTCGAAGCCTGTTTGGGCCTCTCAAGTCCTTGTCGAGTCGTGGTGGGGCTCCAAGCCTTGAGCGGGGGTGGGCCTCTCAAGGCCAGTCGAGGCTGTGGGGCTCCAAGCCTAGCGAGGCCTGGTTGGGCTCCAAGGCTTGCGAGGCCTGTTGGGCCTCTCAAGGCCTTGGTGAGGCCTGTTGGTCCCAAGGTGCAAGGCCTGGTTGGCTCCAAGCCTCGACCTGGGGCCTCCCAAGGCCTGGTTGGGCCTCTCAAGGCCATGTCGAGGCCTGGTGGGGCCTGCCAATGCCTTGTCGAGTCTTGGTGGGGCCTCCCAAGTCCTTGTCGAGTCCTGGTGGGGCCTCCCAAAGCATTGTCGAAGCCTGGTTGGGCCTCTCAAGTCCTTGTCGAGTCCTGATGGGGCCTCCCAATGCCTTGGCGAGGTCTGTTGGAGCCTGCCAAGGCCTTGTTGAGGCCTCTCAAGGCCATGTCGAGGACTAGTGGGGCCTCCCAAGGCCTTAGCGAGGCCTGGTTGGGCCTCCCAAGGCATTGTCGAAGCCTGGTTGGGCCTCTCAAGTCCTTGTCGAGTCCTGGTGGGGCCTCCCAAGGCCTTGTCGAGGCATGGTTGGGCCTCTCAAGGCCAGGTCGAGGCCTGGTGGGGCCTCCCAAGTCCTTGTCGGGTCCTGGTGGGGCCTCCCAAGGCCTTGTCGAGGCCTGGTAGGGCCTCTCAAGGCCTTGGTGAGGCCTGTTGGGTCCTCCCAAGGCCTATGCGAGGCCTGGTTGGGCCTCCCAAGGCATTGTCGAAGCCTGGTTGGGCATCTCAAGTCCTTGTCGAGTCCTGGTGGGGCCTCCCAAGGCCTTGTCGAGGCATGGTTGGGCCTCTCAAGGCCTTGGTGAGGCCTGTTTGGTCCTCCCAAGGCCTATGCGAGGTCTGGTTGGGCTTCTCAAGTCATTGTCGAGTCCTGGTGGGGCCTCCCAAGGCCTTGTTGAGGCCTGGTTGGGCCTCTCAAGGCCATGTCGAGGCCTGGTGGGGCCTGCCAATGCCTTGTCGAGTCTTGGTGGGGCCTCCCAAGTCCTTGTCGAGTCCTGGTGGGGCCTCCCAAAGCATTGTCGAAGCATGGTTGGGCCTCTCAAGTCCTTGTCGAGTCCTGATGGGGCCTCCCAATGCCTTGTCGATGTCTGTTGGAGCCTGCCAAGGCCTTGTTGAGGCCTCTCAAGGCCATGTCGAGGACTAGTGGGGCCTCCCAAGGCCTTAGCGAGGCCTGGTTGGGCCTCCCAAGGCATTGTCGAAGCCTGGTTGGGCCTCTCAAGTCCGTGTCGAGTCCTGGTGGGGCCTCCCAAGGCCTTGTCGAGGCATGGTTGGGCCTCTCAAGGCCAGGTCGAGGCCTGGTGGGGCCTCCCAAGGTCTATGCGAGGCCTGGTTGGGCCTCCCAAGGCATTGTCGAAGCCTGGTTGGGCATGTCAAGGCCTTGGTGAGGCCTGTTGGGTCCTCCCAAGGCCTATGCAAGGCCTGGTCGTGACTCCCAATGCCTTGTCGAGGCCTGGTTGGGCATCCCAAGGCCTATGCAAGGCCTGGTTGTGCCTCCCAAAGCCTGGGCGGTGGGGTGAGGGGAGCCTGGTGGGGCCTCCCAAGGCCTTAGCGAGGCCTGGTTGGGCCTCCCAAGGCCTATGCAAGGCCTGGTTCTGCCTCCCAAAGCCTTGTCGAGGCCTGGTTGGGCCTCTCAAGGCCATGTCGAGGCATGGTGGGGCCTGCCAATGCCTTGGCGAGGTCTGTTGAAGCCTTCCAAGGCCTTGTTGAGGCCTG
>JASANA010007469.1:0-16299 GCA_030248095.1 Ptycholaimellus sp. GST1_10 | reverse complement strand
GGGCCAACGCTGCCCAATCCTTGGTGTCCAGGTAGTGGCGGCCATAGATCAGTAGTCTCTTAAGTCCGGGGGCTCGCGTTACTACGTCCTTCACCGAGATGCCGGAGCCGATGGTCATCCACTCCAACTCTGGTTTCGCGAGACGTCCCAGTGTCCCCTTCCACGCTGCCACCCCGTCTATCCCCGGCGGCAGAGCATTCCAGATGGTAGGTGTCATGACGTGAAGTTTCAAGACTCTGAGTCTCTGGCTCTGCTGTAGGCACTGCATGAATGTCTGATGGTAGACATCAATCGTGAGGTATTTGACGGCGGCTCTCTTGTAGCCCTTGAGTGTCCTCATCTGCTTCACTTGGGGGAGTGGGGTGACGTAGTTGTGCTCCAGGGACGGATGGAGATGTGCCAGGGGGAGCGAGGTGTCTGGAGTGCCAACTTGTAGAACCCTGCTCAAGGGGAGATGTCCCTCACCCCTTCCTTGACTCGGCATATAGTATTCTATAGCCTCGCTCTGGAGTAGATCACAGACGTAGGGTGTCTCCCATGGCATTTTTCTCCGTCGCGGTGGTTTAGGTTGAGTCACTTTCTCTTCCTCTAGGAGCTTGACCTTCGTGGTGGCTCTTTCCTCTTCCGGCTCTTGGGCTGGCTCTGGAGGGGGGACGGCTGGTGATCCTCCTACCGCTTCCCCTAGGTTCAGTTCCTGGATCATCCTTCCCAGATTGTCGTTGTTCATGAGGTCGGCAATTGAGAAGTTGGTCTTGATCCCGTTCCAGTCTACTCCCATCATGAGCACGCTTGAGGAGGGTCCAGCTGCAATGGTGTCTTGGAGCATGCCCTCCGGTCTCATCTGCTTGGAGGATGAGCGATGCCTGTTGTTTCGTCCCAAGCTTCCTCGCTCTAGCTGTTTGCTGGTTCTCATTAGTTTGGCCCAGACGAAACGGTGCAGGGGCTCATAGATCTCCTCATCGAGGTGGTAACGGCGCCAATTCAGATCTCCTTCCAGAACCGTCATCTTCTCCCTTGACTCTCCATGTTTGGTGAGGGGATCCAGCGGGCTATCCAATATCTCTCTCAGCCGTCGGCGAGTGAGGGGAGGGATGACTACACTTTCAAGACTCAAGCAGTGTCTTTTCCGGGGTCCTGGTCCATTACTTTCTCCATCCTTGTTCATATGCTCCGCTGTTCCATTCATCAGTACGGTTCTCCTCTGATGGTAGTTGTCTCTGGTCTCAAACGGCAAAGTGGTATTCCCCATGAGGAAGGAGCCGAAAGGACTCGGGAAGATGAAGAGGCCCGGGCGGATTGCGAAACTCCTGAATGTGGAGCTGGTGAGGATGAAGGACAATACGTTCTGCCCGAAGAGGACGTCGACTTGCATCTCCCATCTCGTCCTCCGTGGGGGCATGTTCAGCAAGTCGGGGTATCTGCTATGGATTTGGTCCCAGTCCTCCTCCATAAGTGGTGGTTCCAGGAGAAGAGGGGGGCAGATCTCGCCCTCCGGGGTCCAGGCATCCATGCTGAACTCAAACCCATTGGGTGTTGAAGCGTTGAGTCTAACTTTCCTCATCTTGACCTTCCGCCGTTCTCTGCATCTGAAGCTGCCTGTGCTGACTATTTTCACCTCTCGTGTCTCCAGGGCCAGTTGTCTAGCTACATGGTTGGAGATGATGGTCATCTGGGATCCGGAGTTGAGGATGCAGTGCGTGTCAATGTTCTCCGTCCCCAAAGACTCCCACATTCACCACTTCCTCTCCTATCACAGGGAGGCCAAGTAGGTCTGCGATGCTCTTGTCGATGCAAGTGATATGGGAGCCGGTATCTAGGAGGCAGTTGACGGTCTCCGTGACGGGGCTGTCCTCGATGGGAGAGGCAGCCACCTTGGTGCAGAAGCGGATGACGATGGCTTCGTTGCACATGTCGAGGGCCTCGGAGTAGTCGGAGACCAACTCCATTGTGATCGTCATCGCCATCGGCAAGGAAGAGCCTCCTCCTGGTCTATTTCCTCCTTTCTTACCCTCCTTCTGCCAGGCGTCTTTCTTCTGAGACTTGTGTTGGGCAGAGGATTGACGTGAAGAGGAGGAGGAGAACGGCTTCTTCTTCTGCTGCTGCCCTTGAGGCTTTCGCTTCTGGCCCTGTGATCGTTGTTGGGTACCCTGCTGTCTGCTGGCGGGCGAGCTGTCAGGGTAGGCAGCATAGCAGAGGGCCAAATGATGACTGGAGCTGTCGCAGTGGCTGCAGTTGTAGGGGCTGCAACACTGAGCCACGGTGTGCCCCTTTGTGAGGCAGCGATAGCAATGATCGTACTTTGCTATCTGGTCTTTCCGCTGTTTGGCGGACTTGAACTGCTCACAGTCCAGGGCCTTATGCTTTCTCATGCAGATGGAGCAGGATGCATCTTGCCTCCTGAGCCCTTGCCTGCCTCCTTCTGCTGGGCAAAAGAGACAGGCAGGAAGGAAGGGCTGGAGGAGAACTGCTGCTTTGAGGCCTGCTTCGGACGGGCGGTGGAGGAGGACGAGGGAGGAGGGAGGAGGGGGCGCGCGGCGTTCCGGTTGCGCCTTCCTCCACTCCCCTCCGTTGGCCGCCATCGTTGACACCACCTTCAGGGCGCCCTTGGAGAGGGGCAGAGAAGCGGGGCGCGGAGGTGAGGGCGTCGGTGCCGTTGGAAGGCAGAGGCCGGAGAGAGGGGCGGGGGGAGGGCTTCTGCCGGGAAGATGGGAGAGAGGGGCTTGGCGGGATCGTAGGCCTTGGCGTCGGGGTCCATGTGGATGGTGACCTCGGCCTCCAGGATCGGAGGGGCCTCCTCCGGCTCCACCTGGGCCTCCGCGTCCTCGTCCATGACGATGAGGGACTCCTCCTCCAGGGACATGTCCGGGGTTGCCTCGCCTCCCGTATCCTCCGTCCCGTCCTTCCCTTCCACGCCGACCATCTTCTCCTCCTCTCCGGACTCGGGAAGATCTCCTCTGGGCGTCAGGACGGCCTTGCCTTTGGTCTCCTTCAAGGCCGCCTCCACTGCTTCCAGAGCCAACACCATTTCCTCACTCATCTCCTCCCCTTCCACTTGCTGTCGGTACAGCCAAGTGTTGAAGTCACGAAAGTTGCTAGGAGAGATAGGGCAAGAAGAGAGAGGAGGATGGACTTTGCCGGAGGATGCAGAGCTGAGCGAGGACTCGGTCTCGGAGCCGGGGTTGGGCGCGGGCTTCTTTGGCTTCTCCACCAACTCCACCGTGGAGTCCAGCTGCACCGGCTTCTTCACCACCTTCTTCTTAGACTTGGTGGCCTTCACCATGCTGGAGGGCAACCGGGGAACCTTGGAAGCCTTGGAGGGGGTCAAAGAGGGGCGCATGGCTTGCATGAGGAGAACGGAGAGTAGACGGAGTAGCTGAGAGAGAGAGAGAGCGATCGAGAGAGAGAGCAAGTGAGAGACTGGCCACCACAGGCCCCTTATATGGGAGCGTGCGGGAGCTGATTAAGGGCCCTCAAGCAGGGCCCGCCCTAGGTCGGGTTTGTTTGAGTTACAAGATAAGCTCTTGCAACTGTTGAGTTGTGGGGGGCCTCTTTGAGGAATGGCCATCCATATGCCCTTTATCAGGCGCATATCCCCACGAGTAGCAGTAGCTCAAGCGCCGGGCGCTGCTATTGCTCTTCTCCAGCTCTGTAGGCAAGGGGCAGGTCCGTCGACCTGTTTACCTTGCAACCCCTGGACCCAGCGCAGCCGTCGCTGTATACTGGGAGAGGACTGTTGCAATCAGTGCCTCCTGCAGGGGGCAGGGAAAACAAGAGAGCGGAGGCAGATGAAGGCCCTAGGCTCACTGCAGCCTAGGCCTGATAAGCTCTGTTCACTGCAGGCTGCTGCACAACACTTGCAGCGGCAATGCCCATTCTTGCAGTAACAAGCTGATGACGCAGTCAAACTGAGCTGCAAAAGCAAAAAACACCAAAAGATTTTCGAATGCTGATCTCCGATTCAGTGTTTTATTCTCTCTTAACTGGTCTATTTTTAATGCTTCCACTTGATATAGCATGGGCATCAAGGTGATGAATTTTTGACCGCGGAGCGGCCCGAAGGGCCGCTCCGCGGTCTATAGAGGTTACTAAACTTTTGTCCTCATGTGTATATATGTATATATATATATATATGTATGTCTGGAAATGCTGGGAACGGGCGAATTCTCAACGGATTGGGACAAACTTTTTTTTTCCTGAAAGGTAATGCTATTTTAGGAAGATCTGGAGGGGTAGACCCGGAATTTGAGCATTTGAAACATTACTTTTTTGGGTAGAAAGGTTGAAAAATGGGGTATGCTGTAAAATGCTCAATTCTCAACGGATTTTGACAAACTTTTTTTTCCCTGAAAGGTAATAATATTTTAGGTAGATCTGGAGGGGTGGAACTGATCCGGAGCATTTGAAACATTACTTTTTTGGGTAGAACTTTTGAAAAATGGGGTATGTTCAGAAATGGCGGATTCTCAACGGATTTGGACAAACTTTTTTTTTGCTGAAAGGTAATAACATTTTAGGAAGATCTGGAGGGGTGGAACTGGTCCCGGAGCATTTGAAACATTACTTTTTTGGGTAGAAAGTTTGAAAAATGGGTTATGTTGAGAAATGGTGAATTCTCAACGGATTTGGACAAACTTTTTTTTGCTTAAAGGTAATATTATTTTAAGAATATCTGGAGGGGTGGAACTGGTCCCGAAGCATTTAAAACATTACTTTTCTGGGTAGAAAGTTGGAAAATTGCAATATGCGGTTTTTGCACTGTAGTACCTGAAGTCTTGAGAATTGCACAGAAGAGTTGATTTTTTTGTTCACTAGTCGTATATGTCGATTCTAAATCTGTGCTTACTTTTGAAATTGGTTGAGAAACCACAGACTTGATTTTTGAGTTACAAAGTATCATATAAAGGATGCGCTCCGCGGTCACCTATTGCGCTTTGCGCCATATACTTGTTTTTTATTCATTTTATCATGCAACTAGCTTGGGCTATAAGGTGATGAAATTAAATTTTAAATTCTTATTTTGAAATGATGCTTAATAAATTTTGAACTTTACAAAAGAGCTAAGAGAGCCCTGAAAATGTTGCCCACCTTAGGATGATTGTTCATAAAGAGCTAAATTAAAAACTAAACATTGATTAACATTGAAAAAACTATGCATTATAAAGAAAAAATATTAATTTAAATAATTAATTTTTTAGAATATTCCCAGTTTTAAATTTTTGCTACCATCATTGATGCAAATTTTAATGCAGAGCATTTTTGCAAATTAGTTTAATGCTTTACTCTAACCTGCCATAAAATTATAAAATTACAATGGAGCAAATTTTCTGGGCTCTCTTAGCTCTTTTGTAAAGTTCAAAATTTATTAAGCATAATTGCCCCAGCCAGTGTATGTCAATTGATAGATGTAGAAATGAAACAGAAGGTGGTGGGCTTGTTGGTGGACAGGATGCTCAAGCTATGCTTCATCCTCAGCTTCACACACTAGGCCAGCAACACTCGCTTCGGCAACATCAAACACCCCACCATGCTTCCTAGCGGCTATGATACAGACTGCCTTTCTCACCTCCTACCCTTGATCTGGAGTGGGATAGCGCAGCGCTTGGTAGCAGCTTTGTCGGGTTCTGGCTTTTCAGCTAGTACCCCTTCAATTGACCTCACCGACAGCAGCTTCGGCTGCAGCTTCCGCGCCAAGTTTCCGAAAGGCTGCTGGAGAGGACAGCTATGAGCGCTCAAGTTTGACTTTCCTGCACCCGCATTTTGGCTTTGCAGCCAATCTGCCTCAGCCAGTACTCATTGCTACGGCCCCTACGCTTCGCCTAGCATGCTTCGCATGCTAGGCTATGCTCCGGGGCCTCCGCACCCATGCCCTCCGGCCTCCGGAGCTCTGACTGCCCTGCCCTTCGCGGCAGGCGGCCTTTGGCCGCGCAAAAATGGCAGACAGGATTAGGGCTGTGATAAATGGAGAGAGTGTGTGAGTTGGGGGGAAAGGTGGAGGGGGTGCGCATGGATGGTATGCAAGGGCCAGTGGCGGTGAACAACGATATGACCGTCCACAAAGGTTTGGCCCATGTTGGCGGAGTTGATGTCTTTGGGTTGAGAATATTAGGCTTGCAGCCAAGGTCCGGAGCGCAGCCGCCAATCTGATGACTTTGCTGCGTGCCTTCTTTGGGGAAAACATTGCCATCAGTTTGGCCAGTCGTCACGGACTAGTGCGATGTTTTGAATGGGACGTTAGTTCATTTTCATTATTGAAATAGGCCATTCGTGGGAGTAATTTGAGAAGTTTATCTAGTGTCCATAATTCTGAAGTAGGTATGAAGGAGGAGTTTTTTGGAGTGGAAGTATTATACCCAAAAGGGCATATATTCTCAGTTGTCAGTGGCACTGGGACTGGCTGCGGCGCGTGGTCGATGCTTGGCTGGGCAAGACCTGGGTGGACTATGCCCTCAAACGCGTCCCTGCGGGCTTCTCGCTGATCTCTGCCAAAGCCAACAAGGACGCCCAGGCTCACTTCCTATGCACCAAGGCCGCCATCTATCTCCACCGCATAGCCACCAAGGACCCGTAGCAGGTGAATGTTTGGTTGTAGGGACGCAGAGGCATCGCATTCGGAGAATGGTTGAATCCAGTCATTGATGAGTTAGAGCGGAGACAGCTACAAGTGAGCTTTTTTGCCCGAGAATTGATATATGCAAATAGGAAGTGTGGTAATTGCAGGGCGGGCGTGGGGACGTTGAGAAAGAGTCCAAGGAGGCTGAAGTCTTCTCCAAGCCCGTCGACACCACCCCCAACCCGGCCATGATGGACGTGGGTGCCAAGATGGAGGTTGAGACTCAGCCGTCCGGCTTCTGCTCCAACAACCCCGTCCAGGAGGAGGACAAGGACTTCTACGGCACCCGTCCATCCTTCCCTGTCAGCTCCTCCAACGCATCTTGAAGCAGAAACGATTGGGGAGGGCTGCTGACCATTGATCTCAGCTCTGATGAGCAATCGGTTCCCTAGCTAGGGTCCCTTTTGCTGGGAATCACAGGGTGTAATATTTGTAGCCTTCCTGGGTGGTTGTCAAGAATTGCAGGCAAAGATGCCATAGAAAATTGGTATGTCGGCTGTGTATATGTTTTGAATGATAGGGGATTAATTTGAGGGGAAGGGGAAGGGTGGAGGAGAGAAGGAGATGGAAAAGGAGGCGGGCGGGCATCAACGTGAAGATGTCTACCATCCCATATGCCGTAAACGAGCTGGGGAGCAGGATGAACGAGGCTAGCACAAACGGCTGGCTACGAACACCGGTTATTTTAAGTCGGAAAAGGGTAATTTATGTGGAAATAGTCTGCTACTTGTGGAATCTGCTGCATCATCTGCATTTTGTTTTTGGGCGCACATGGAAAGAGACACTGAACTGCGCGCCAAAAACAAAATGCAACTGTCCAAGCAGCAGATTCCACAAGTAGTAGATAAATTTCCTTGACTTTTTGCTCAAGGCAATTACAAAATTTGGAGAAAAGATACCCACATTTGGCTTGCCGATGGTAGCCAGTGGTGTCAAACATGGGTCAAAATGTGCAAACCCGAACGGGGGGCTCGTTCGCAAAGCAGGTTCGCAAATGCAAACCTTAAATTCCTCAAACGGGGCATGTTCGAACCTAACATGGTCAAACATGGGTATTTTTTGCGAACCTGCCCTAATTATTCATATTTTTGCCTAAAAACGCCTGAAAGTGGCATATTTTGAACATACACGTTGAGGGGGATCCCCAGGGCATGCAGTACGGACTGTACGGTAGATGAGGCAATGCCCTGGGCCCTGGAGTGGAGCTGACAATGTAAAATCATTAATGTCCCCATTAGCCCAGAGAAATCCATATTATGGATTATTATTATCCACCTGGACAAGCCAAGGATTTCTCCACATGTCTCTTGTCATATAACTTAGAACTTGATACATAGGACTGTCTTGTTTTCGATTTTGCCATAATGAAAAATGGGTGCTCTTATAGTATGCAATCTACCGTCATGTTTATCTTATAGTGTGCGATCTACCATCATGTTTTTCTAATAGCAGGCGATAGCAGAACTATTAGCTACTAACTACTGGTAGATTGCAATTTGCTGGTAGATCGCATACTATAAGAGCACCGAAAAATGTATGAGAAATTTTTAAGAATCATTTACTCGTCACCACATGAATATTAATGGTAGAAGTTTGCTCCTGAACAAGGGAGGAAAAAAGTTACCAGATGAACAACCCTTTTTGATTTTACTAAAATTTTTTTAGAAATATTAGTTTAAATTCAAGAATAACTAGAATAACTAGAAAACTAGAATAACTGGTAGCAGTTATTTCTCCAACATTTATCATAGTGTAAAATGTATAAATACAAATTGAATGAAATGGGTGAGGAAAACTGAACAAGAAACAACAAACTACGTGACTTCAAGGCACAGAAAGAACACCTCACCAAAAGGCTTAATGACTTAAAAAACCTGTTAGCCAGGAACACAAAAAATGAACAGGATGATACTATACAACAGGAAATAGCCGCTGAATACAGGAATATACTGTTACAAAAAGAGAAGATCAAAGCAAAAAAATACAGGTATCTTATGACGAATAAACAACATGTGAACACAGGGCTTCCCTCAAACCCATGGAAAGTCATTAACCTCTCCAACAAGACTCTGGGTTGTGATGAAATCGACATTCTTAACAAGGGACGAAACTTCATTCCAAATTCACACTGCCATAACTCCATAAACATCGCAACACACCTTATTGGCATGGATCAATCTCTGCAAAAACAAAACTACAATGTTGTGACTAGGAGCGATATGTTACAAGGACTAGTACACACCATCAAGCAGAATATGCAACTTAGAAACAAACCAAAGGACAGCACAACAAAAGGTTTACTTAGCTTACTAAAAAATGAACATGTGTATGTACTGAAAGCAGACAAAGCCCAATCCTTGGTGGTAATGGACAGGAATTATGTCAAACAACATCTTGAAAAAACATTCCTAAACCAAGAGAGTTATGAACGGGTGGATGAAAGAACCTGGAAGCGTGGCAATGAAAAATATCAAACCCTCATAAAGCAAATCTTCTAAGACCCGTTGGATACAATTAAGGGAAAAGGAAAAGCCAAAATTACCGCACTCAAGGAATACAACTACAACAGATACATTGAATACATGAGTCTCCAAAAAAGCGCTGGCCTGCCAGGTAGTGCATACATCATGCCCAAAACACATAAATTCAAGGAACCACCCAAGAGCAACATTGACATTGAAACTTGGAAGACAAATATGAAGTTTAGACCAGTCCTACCAGGTTTCCACGCAATTCAAGCTGAGGCATCTAAAAAGATCAGTCAAATAATAAACAACTTACTGCCACCTCTGTCCAGAATTAAAAATGGTTATGAATTCATTGAGCGGATAAATGAAGATTCACCCTTTCCCTTGAACACCAAAATGGTCAGCTTGGACTTTGAACAACTTTACCCCAGCATCCCTGTAAAGAAAGCAATAGTGATACTACAAAACAAGCTACGTAATTCAAGGTACTTGAAAGATAAAACAACATTAGAGCCTGACGAAATATGCCAAGTATTAAGTTACTGCACGGAAAACACATATGGATGCATTGAGACAGGAGGTGTTAAACAGTATTTCAGGCAGAAAAAAGGCCTTCCAATGGGTGCCTCACACAGTGGTCCACTTGCAGACATATACCTTGAACATTGGGAATCAAACATTAAGCAGGAAGCAAGAGAGCATAACATTATAATACACTGCTACTACAGATATGTTGACGATTCTTTTATGGTTATCACAGATGATGACAATCAATGGGAAAGTTTCGTCCACTACCTGAACCAGAAATGCGACTCATTAAAAGTTACATGGGAGGAAGAACACGATGGATGCCTGCCTTTCTTAGACATCAATTTAAGACGTGGTATGCTA
This sequence comes from Ptycholaimellus sp. GST1_10, assembly GCA_030248095.1. Taxonomy (NCBI): domain Eukaryota; kingdom Metazoa; phylum Nematoda; class Chromadorea; order Chromadorida; family Chromadoridae; genus Ptycholaimellus; species Ptycholaimellus sp. GST1_10. The sequence goes on along the minus strand of JASANA010007469.1, from coordinate 6,330 downwards.
ATGAATGATGATGGCCATGATCAATGGTACCCTATTACCTGTTTTCTGCAAACCATGCAACACAAACTATGACATGCCGTTTGACTCGTGTGCACCAATGTCTTATAAACTATCATCACTATGCAGCGAGACCCACAGAGCCAAAAGGTACAGCAGCAACACCCACTTACTGGACACTGAACTAAAGTACCTCATCAAGAAATACAAATCATATGGATACCCGATGTCATTAATAAATAAAACAACTAAAAAGGTCTTGCACAAAGAGGAATCGGCAATCCAATTAGTTAACGATGAAAGACGATGCATTAATGTCAAAACACCATACTTCAATGAGAAAACCCTTATGGTACAAAGAAACACTGTACGCCCAGGCTACATTAGGATAATCCCAACAACAGGACCAAAACTATGGCACTTACTTGGCAGCAGACCAAAATGCAAATATGACAACAGGCTGCAGACAAACGTAGTATACCAAATAAATTGCAAATGTGGCAAGATGTACATAGGTGAAACCAAAAGACACCTGGAAACCAGAATTAAAGAGCACAAAAGCAATTGGTGCAAGAACAGCCAGCAAAACGTTTTCAAAGATCACCAAGGGAGTAATCATGAACCGGAATTTGACTCTGCTAAGATAATACACAGGTGCAACCAGCAACATGAACGCAAAGCGGCAGAGGCTTTATGCATCAAAATGAATGAAACACAGGTAATAGTAGACCTAACCAATGTACAGCGACAACATGACATACCAAATGGCGTTTTACCTCTTTTACAACCAGGCCCTAATACAGCACGCTAAAATTTTGAATCATATCATGTATATCCTGTTTTTCTTTGCTTAATTTTAAATAGTTATTAATATGTTTGTTCTGACAAGTGTCAGAAAACTATTTTACTGATGAAGAAGTTTGATCTTTGAAACGTTTAAATATTTGTGACTATATGACTACTGTGCTTACAATTTGGATAGAATATACATAACAAATTTATATTATTTTATAACATATGAAAAAAATAAAAATAAATAAACTCATTAAAAAATATAACAAACATAAAAGAATCGAAAATATATTAAAATATTATTGGATAAAAAAATAAATAATAAATAAAAAACAAAATTATTTAAAAAATATAACAAAGAGAAAAGATTCGAAAATCAAAAATACAATAAAAATTTATTGGCAAACTAACATATTTTCATGATTTATACTTAGGGCAATCGATTTTGGGAAAAAAGAGATCTAACGAGCTAGAGCCTTATCAAAATTGAGATCTAGCAATAACTCCCAAAACGTACACCTGGGTTGAAAAGAGGGGCTGGGCACTGACACTTTGCTAACGCTTGCTTGCACCAGCCCAATATGTCGGCTGGCCTAGCGAGGTGAATTCTGCAGCTACAAGGCCAACATTTTGCATGAACACTTCTCAGAGGTGCAGCTCAAAGTCCTGTTTTAGGCACACCATCCCAATTAGTGGAACTGTGACAACTGCGTTTTTCGAATTTCAGCCAAAATCACCAATTTTGAGCCCGAAATTGGACCATTACTGAAAATTATGAATTTGTCCACAAAATTCCCCTTAAGATGTCTTTGGAATCATGCAAAAAGCATTAGTAGATCCAGAGTTATGATTTTTTGAACTGCCGCCCTCAGCTTGGCTGGAAGCAGTCTAAGGATTCACCCCCAAAGGAGTGTGAGGCTATATTTATTGGGTCCGTGCGAGTGGGGCTTAAGCGGAGCATAAGCGGAGCATGCTCTCCAAATCACCCGCTCACCTTTTCCGTCTTATTTCTGACAAGCAGGGTCGCAAATCCCATCGCATTCCTATCCTACTCTCTGGCACCTCAGTTGCTAGGACAAGCCTAGAAAAAGCCGAGCTATTTGCAGACTATTTCTCTTCTGTGTACACTGAAGACAATGGCTGTCTACCCCCCACTGAGCCTCCGCCTAGACACTGCAGCTTCAGCAATATCATGGTCAGTGAGCATCAGATTCGCAGAGCCTTAGGCAAGCTGAAACCCAAGCTGAGCAGAGGACTAGACGGCCTGCCTATGTTCCTCTTGAAAAAGCTGAACCCCGAGATATGCAAGCCCCTCTGCCTACTGTTTGAACTATGCCTTGCCTGCAATGAACTCCCAGACCAGTGGAAGACCAGTGCAGTAGTGCCAATTTTCAAGCAAAAAGGAGACCCTGCCTCTGCCTCAAACTACCGCCCTATTGCCCTCACCTCTTCTGTGTGCAAAGTCTTTGAAAAGCTAGTCACATTGCAGCTGTCAAACTACCTTGATAATCACTCTCTGCTTTCCTGGCGCCAGTTTGGCTTTTGGCAAAAACGGTGTACTGCAGGGCAACTACTTGTCAGCCTCCAAACCTGCCAGAATGCTCTATCCTCTAAGACCCCTGCTGAAGCTTTCGACAAAGTCTCACACCAAAAGCTCATCCACTGCTGTAGGACTTTTGGTATCACTGGCCCTGCCCTGTCCTGGATCCAGACATTCCTAGCAGATAGGGTGCAAGTAGTGAGTGTAGATGACGCTGTCTCCTCTTCCCGCCCAATTTCCTCCTCAATAATCCAAGGTGGTAACTGCAGTCCTCTACTGTTTCTACTCTACTCACACTCCCTTGTTCGCACAGTTTGTCTGGAAGGTGTGCAGTGTTGGCTGTGGGCAGACGACGTGAAACTCTTTTCCTCTTCACCTGTGCTCATGCAAAATGCTCTCTCTGCGCTCGAACACTGGGCTGACACCTGGCAACTTGAAATATCACCAAGTAAGTGCGTAGTTCTTCCAATAGGAGCAGGACTAGGGCAGACCTACACCCTCCGCGGCCTCCCTCTCCCTCTGGCGTCCCAAAATGTCCAGCGCGACCTAGGTGTACTGGTGTCATCTAACCTCTCCCTCAGCCCCCATGTGACTGCCATTTGCTGCAAAGCTGAGCGCATGTGCTATGTGTTGAAAAAATGCTTCTCCCAACCCTCACCTACTACACTCGCCAAGGCATTTTCCACCTATGTCAGGCCCATTTTAGAGTACGCATCACCTGCCTGGAACACCATCTCTGCTGCTGACTCACTGCGAATTGAACAGATCCAAAAATCATTCACTCGTTTCATTTTTCGCAAGTGCCATGTACGTAATCTGGGCCTTGGCTATTCCTACAGATGCAGCTGGCTAGGTTAGAAAAACTCTCCAATCGTAGATTCTATTCGGACATGCTCCTCCTCCACAATTCATTCCATGACAAACAGTTTTGCCCAGGTCTGGTGACTCAAAAGATCAGCTCCCGCACTCTCAGAAACAATTGCCGTCTTCTCAGTGACATTGGTGTAACTGGAATGGGTGCAAAGGGCTGGCCTCAAAGGGTAATAGGCGACTGGAACGCGATACCGGAGCGTGTGCTGCTGGGCTCCCGGGCCAACTTTGCGGAGTACCTGCGCACTCTCAGACCACCACTCACCTAGCTCCCTCACCGCCACTCACTGACCCCTCTTTCAGTATGCATTGCTGCCTCTGCTGTCTACACCCAAATTCGATTTGGATGATAAATAAAATCAAAATCAAGCACAGACCCCTCTTAGCGAACCACCAACCTCATTACGGCATTTAAAAATATGATTGCGTGCCATATTTGTTCTGGATATTCTACAGGGCTGCAAGTATGCTCAACGGACGCAGCTTACACAGAGCTTCAATTAAAAAAAAAGTTTGTCAAATTTGGTTGAGAATTGAGTGAGTTATGGCCTAAAAACTTTTTCCAAAAGTGTCCGTCTGTGATCCGTCCATCCGTCCGTCCGTCCGTCCGTCCGTTCTTTTTGGCAGGGGTATAGCGCTATGTTTGGGGCTCTGTTCTGGGAGTAGATAAAGTATATCGAGGTCACAGGGTGGCATGGGGGGTCAGAATGTTGATTTTCAGCCTCCTTTATGTCGAAATTGAGGTTGGAAAGTTGATTGAATGTAAGGGGGGACCCTTACAAAAAAAATTGAAAAACTTGAATAAAATTTTTTTGAAGCCGTTCTAGGCAAAAACAAAGACAGATTCGGAATTCTCGTCAAAAATTGCACTAAACTAGTCTAAAAAACATTGAATTTTCGAAAAAAAAAATTTTACCTTTTTGACCTCTAATGTGCACTGTAAAAACCTAAAAAAGGTTATGCTGCCCACTGGTGATGTTTAAAGTTAAATTTGAGTCTGGAGACGAAATGGGCTCAATAAGTAGATATTATTTGATACCAATCAACCATAGTTGAAAACCTGGTCTTCATGGGCATCTACTAGGCCATGGTGTACAAGCAGCTCATCATCAACTTTGTCTTGGGGCAATCTGAAAGATATTTTTCCCCGAACTAGTAAATTTGCCCAGTTTTTGGCTTTGCTACCAACATTGATTGCGTATGATGGAAATTTTTCAGAGCATTGATGCAGTGAAAATTTTCTGGGCTCTCTTAGCTTTGTTGGTAAGGTGGCTCATTTGCTAAAAAAAATGTGACTGATAAGAGTTGCAAAAATTAATTTCACCACCTTAAAGCCCAAGCTATTTTCAATGATCTTTCTATGCTAAGATCAAATCAAATTTCTTCACCTTGATGCCCAAGCAATTTTAAGTGCAACCAGTTTAAAGGTAGAGAAAAAGCTAAGAGAAAACATTGAACTGCTGCCTAAAACAGATTCCTGCGAACTTGACAAACGATTGGTCTGTCAGTTCGGTGGTGAGGTTTTTCAGGAAGATGATGGTGAGGTTTTTCAGGAAGTTTTTCCTCTTGAAGATGATGTCGTAGATTTCGAACAACTTCTTCTTAATTAGCTCGTTTTTCCAGTGCCATAAATAGGGTACTGAAATCAGCTGTAGATAGGCGGCCGAAACGGCCTCTGCCCACCGTGTCCAGCATATGGCTGATTTGCATGGAGCTGTTGACACTCCATGTCAGGTTCAAACTGCGCTGTTCGCCGATATTTTCGCAATACCAGCCCCAGTGCAGTTTGATGCGACTAAGAATCTTGGTTAATGAGACACATAGCTGTCTTGTTGAACTCTTTTTGGTGCCTGCTATGAACCTAGCATTTGGCGGATTCTTATGGAACTTAGGGCTGTGCCAGATACACGGTATCGTGTCATTGCCCTCTGACAACTGCTCACCAAAGAAGTGGTTGAGCATTTGTTCATGTTCCATGATCAGCTCCCGTTCACCCTTACCGCTTGGTAAATAGGTGTCATTGCCTGTGATGGTAGTCTGTCCATCAGACAGGGTTGCTTCCATTTCTTCACAGAGCCTCAGCAGATAACCTTTCTTGCAGATAACTGCGAAGTTGGTTGCCGCTTTGTCGACGGGTGTTATGACAAAATTGTCATGCAGCCTTGTTGCATTGTTCACCGCCTTATTCTCCTTTTCAGAGTTGGCAGTGTAATGATTCCACTTTGTGGCTTCTTTTTCGAATTTTGATCTAATTGATCGTATCGAAGACTGCAGACGTGTTTTAAGCGTCTGCAAAGCCTCTCACTCTAGTCCACATTTGGTGGAAAGATAGGTGCAAACTTCATTGAGCGCTGCTTCACAGCTAGATATAGCTGTTTCAGGACGCACGTCTAAATGTGGATGGTATTTTGTGCCTTTATTTAGCACATCGCTTACCTCCTTACTGAGCCAGCTGAAATTACCAGTGTTAATGTGTCCATTAACTTTGGCGAATCCGGGCATTTCCGAGCACTGGCAGGGTGAGTTGGTGACTTTTTTAAGTTCCTCCTCTGTCAGATTTTTAGGAATTTGCTGTAATTTAGCAAAAAACTTCCCAGTGGCTTTGGGGGTATAGAAATGATGCTGATTTTCGTCATATCTGTTCCTAACCCTCTTTTTGCCTTGTTGATCCTGTTGGGATTGGCAATTTCTGAATAACTATTCTCATAGGAGAATCGTATTCTGATTTTTGCCTTGTTTTTTTCTTTTCCTCCTTTGCTTTGGAGAAAAAGGCTGTCATATAGCTGCTTGCAAGCTGATACGTACGATATCCGTACGTAGTTGCTTGTGTTTTTAGCAGTCGTATTAACTCTTCTAATTCGTTTTTCTGTGTTTTACGGAAAAACGAGAAGAGTGCCCCTAGGTTGAATTTGTTTGTTTTAATAAATTCAGCCTTTTCAGAAAGAGTGTCCGTGTTTTTATTGAACCTCTTTTTGCGTGACCTCTCTTCGACGTTGCCCATCGTTGAATTGGGCAACTGAATTGTATTTGGAACCAGGGCATCCTTCTTCTATCGAAAGGGTCTGTGTCCCTGCCGATGTTGCCGAAACCCTTTGCATTCGTGTTCAACCCCCAAGGGTACACATAGGGTG
>JASANA010007468.1:0-14214 GCA_030248095.1 Ptycholaimellus sp. GST1_10 | reverse complement strand
AGTGAATGAGCATCCTCGTCCTGGCCTCGCTTGGACCTGGCGGTGGTGAAGCGCTCGTCAAAAGAGCTCCTCTCCGATTCCTCCATCGTGCTGCCACCCGCGACACTGAGGGCTGGGGAGGCCGTCTTCATCTCCTCCTCCACCTCCGTCGTCTGCACCGACTCCTTCGTCAGGCTCGACACCACTCAACACTCACACGCCTCAAATTGGCTCACTTCCAGCCTGGGAGGGGAAAAGCAACCAGTTTTGCTGGTCGGGGAGGAGGGAATGAAGGGTCTGAGTTCGCACTGGCCCTCCTCTTGTCTTGGGTGGAAGAGGCGGAAGATTTTGTAGAGGATGAAGACGGGGATCCAGCAGAGGGAGACGCTCAGCGCTATGCCCACCTCTCGACTCGTTATGTTCTCTGTGCCCCAGTCATGCCTTTCCTTTCATGGCAAGTGGGGCCAGGGAGTAGGCTAGGACCAAGAGTGAGGAGGAGGGTAAGAGCAGTGAAGACGATGATGACAAAGGTGGGCAGGACGATGCAGAACCACTCCAGTTTGAAGGCCGCTTCCTCGCCCAGCCTTACTACTATCTCCCTGCTCGTCAACCTGATGAGCTATAGTGGCTGGTGGGGGCAGGAGGGGGGCGGAGAAAAAGCGGAGGAGCTTAGCAGCAGAAAGATGGGCGGAAATTAGTGGCCGGGGCGCGAAAGGTGCAGCTGTCCTGGGGGGCCTACCCGGTTCCAGTTTCCGCCCCGCAACGATTTGCACCTTCGCAAACACATTTGCAGGGGCACATTAGCCTCTGGCGACATGCGGGGGTGTTGAAAAGGCGTCTAAAGGGAGTGGGAAGCAGGGGATGGAAGTGAGTGCTGGCAGGCAAATGGGTCATGTGCGCCGATTCTCACGCTGAGCAAAGAAGGCGGGGTAGAGGGTGCCTGAGGAAGGCAGGCCGATTGCCCTGCCTCGATAAAGAAGCTGGAAAGAGCCTCCTTCAATGGGTACTACAAGGCTGGGCGGAAAATTGCCTCCTTTCAGCGTACCGTCCGTCAGCCATCACTGGGAAGATTCCAAGAAACATCAAGCATTAACTCGAAGCATTCTCTGCAAAAGTTGTTGTTTGCACAGGAGCATCTCTAATTTCGCTCGGTGCAGAGAAAGCGGGCCAATTTCTCGGACGGATGGGCGTTCAACGGATGGAAGAAATCGAATTATGATGCGCATTTTGTTTATGGGGTATTTCCATGAATTGGCCGATTCGCACTGCCGTGTTCTGATACCAAGCAGTAGTTGGACGGTGGTTAGAAAGGATAGAAATGATGAGTGTGTCTGTCTGGGTGGCCCCGCTTCCTGTTTCCTTATTTGTCGTCTGGCCTGTTCTGATGCACTCTTTCCAAAGGCAGCCATCCTTTCGGAATTCCTGCAGAGTCACGCTGACTTGCTTCGCAGACACAGCCCCAACTTCCTGCATCAAATGCCAATTCAGGTCCAACCTCCTCTTCATCACCGCTAAAAGCTTCCACTTTGCCCCCCTTCAACCCCGGCAACCATCTCCTTGTGTGGTCCTGCTGCCGTATGCCAGGGAGCAGAGGCAGAGCGAAAGAAGGCCTTGGCTGGGGGCCTGGAAGCAGGCTAACGAGGCTTGCCGGCTATCCGCTTTCCCCGTCCTGACCGCAATGTCATTAGAGCGGCCATGCTTTTTTTGGCCCCTCCTCCTCAGCGACGATGGGCGCTTCTCCGTTTCACTCTGGGCCCCCCCCCCCCCCCCCCCGGCAGGAGGGGACGGCGGTTGTGCGGGCTGCGCTTTGGCGAGCATGCTCTGCCGACGTCAGCACTCCTCCTGGTAAAGCGGCCCAGCCTCTGTTGCAATGAGTGTCGGGGCGGCAAGGGGACAAGCCTGGCAAAGGTGAAAGGAAGGCCGCTGTCGCTGGATGGATGAGCAGAGAGTTGGGGAGGAAGGTAGAGGCTCTGGGAGGCTGTGCTTGCGGCTGCGAGGGGAAAAGGCAGGGCTTTTTCCCAATGCCTGCTCTAAGTTCCACTCACTGAGCTCCTCCAGTCATGTTGCTAAGGAGAGGGAATTATTTTCCTCTTTATGGTGCAGTAAAAAAAGCTTCATTTTGGAGCTCAGTTCTCGATTGTATGCTGTCTTTTCCCTGGTATGTTTATTATTCATTAGCAACATTTATTCTAATACCATTTCCTTTATGTTTGCGCGAGGATTAAGATCATTGGTAGGGGCGGTACGTGGTAATCCACTTGCGAAAAAACAAAAATGTTTGAGTGGGAAGCCATAGTTTTGTTGCATTTAGTTGTAATTTCAGCCCAACCAACCTTGGCGCGAAATATAGTTTAACTGCTGAGAAATGGCCATTTTAGTAACATTGCCTTTTTGACCGTTGGAGCACCCGGAAATCAAATTTTGACCCTCTTCAACCATTTTTGGACAAACCCAAGAGAATTATGAGGCAGTTCCAAGTCCCCGGGAGAGGCCCCCCGGGGGCCCTATTTTTGAAGCCCCCCGGGGGCCTCAAAAATGAGGCCTCCCGGGGTCAGTAAATATATAGGCTTCTTTAGTTTTTGTTATTCTGCTGTACAAATCGCTGCTGTTGATTGTTTTGTGACTGAAGATAGGCATGCAAAGGAGGAAAACGCGGTTGGACGTGCACGACTGGTAAAAGAATGTCCAGTCCAATGACCAGTATGAGGCTATTTCGTCTTTTTGCCTTTTCGCCAAGTTCAGGGCTTTTTTGGGTAATTTGTGATTTATGCTTTTGAAAGAAAAATGAGGTGACATTGCTTTTATTTTAAATGTTAAAATATTGTTTTAGCATGAAAATTGCAATGATAAAGATTCAGAGCAAGCTACCCCTGCAGATCTTCCTAAAATTTTATTAGCTTTCAGGAAAAAAGTTTCTCAAGATATGTTGAGAATTCTCCCATGAACAGCATTTTCAGATATATATAAGTAACCTCTATAGATAAGTATATATAAGTATAAGTAACCTCTATAGAGGCTCCGCGGCACAAAAATCTGACAAAATTAAATGTAACAAAACACTTTGGCCCCTGAGTCAGTCACTTTTGACAACTTCTGTCATCCACAGCTTTTCCTTCAATTGCAAGCCCAACTTCATTCACTAGGAAATTATCAGCAGCGATTGGTACTACAGAAAACAAAAATAAAAAAAGCGCAAAATTATACTGACCCCGGGAGGCCTCATTTTTGAAGCCCCCGGGGGGGCCTCAGAAATGAGGCCCCCGGGGGCCTCAGAAATGAGGCCCCCGGGGGCCTCAAAAATGTGTCCCCCGGGGGGCCTCTCCCGGGGACTTGGAATTACCTGAGAATTATATATCAAAAAATTGCAAAAATGTAACAGATTTCAAAGATAAAATGATTTATTCAATAAGAAATTTTTTCATTTGATTTGTCAAATAGCCGATTTTCAAAAATAATCAAAAAATTCAAAACTAAGATCTTCATTAACATTGCCTATATTATAACAAAGAAAGAAAGGCATCTCAATTTAAGTTGTTTGACACTAATTCTGGATAAAAGAAAATACCAATACCAAAAAACGCTGAATTTGAGAACCAAACCTTTTTTTGACAATTTTTGCATAAATATAGGGCAAAAATCTGATTGACAATTTTTAATCAAAAAGTATTCTGACTGTGACATTGCCATTTGCAAAGTTATATATAACAAGATGACGGTAAAAATGTGAATAAAAAAATAGGGCAGGGTTGGCATTTAATGTTTGATTATTTTTAGAAACCAGTTTTTGTGCCCAAAATTTGCAAAATATAGTAATCGTTTTTTCTAAATATCAATTGTAAAAAATTTTCTTTTGAAATAAATCATTGTCACCATGAATTTTGTTGTAGTTTTGTGGTTTGGTTGATATATAAAAGTCTGGGCTTGGTAAAAAAAAATTGGTCAAAATTTGATTTTAGGGTGCTCCTAAGGTTACAAAGGCTTACAAAGGCTCTTAATCCTCTCGCACTAACCCTTAACCGTTTAGCGACATTCTTAATAATGTAAATAAAACCTTTTCCCTGCATCATTAATGATAATCTGTAGCGAAAGGTTGCCCTGCGAGCAAATGTTGATTTTTTAATCCCCCTGACTCCCACTCACCAACGAGGTTGGCAAAACGGAAGTCTGGCTCCGATGTAAAAACAGCTCCCAGATGATCGGTTGATGACAGATGCTGCTTGGCATTTACCATCATTTCCTGTCGGGAACATTTTCACTTTCACTGGCTCTAGCATTCCTCCCTATCAGTCCGCCTCAGCCATCTGGATTGAGCGCTCCACTTTTCTGCCCCCTAAACGGGAAGAGCCTAATCTATCTCCCACCCTAAACTGCCCATAAATCAAGCCATGTTGCAACTCCCACTTTTTCCCCTCCAATCTCCGGTCAAGTGTCAGTCTCTTCCTTTCCCTCCAATTCACTTGGCCTTTCTTCATTAGACGCTTCCTAAATCTGCCCTCATCATTGGTGTGGGTTCAAATGCAATTTGCCTCTGATTGCTGCTAGTTAGTTTTCAGCTCTCAATCAGCACTGGCCATTTGAAGAAGACAGATGTGATGTTTGAAGGCTGAGCATGAGGGTGAGCGGAAGCGACGGGGAGGCCGCCTATGGCAAATCCATCCTCCACCTTCCTTCTCGTTAGTCCACTTCCTTCTTTCCACTCCGGGGCAAGAAGTAGCCAAGCCGGTGGGCGGACTGAATAATGAGCCCCCGGGCCCGGGGACAGCTGGGCTGAGATGAGAAATGCTATAGGCCAAAGTCCGGGTGGTCCCTGCCTCCTACTCTCCCAGCCACTGGCAAGCTAAATGGTTCCCAGCCGGGGGCGGGGGCTGGGTATAAGAGAGGGCCGGTGGTGAAAAGGCGCGCCTTTTATAGCCGGCCTGCCCAGATTTCCCCAGCCAGACATTGAGACGGAGAGGAAGTGGATGGAGGGGTAAAAAAGTGGAGGCTGCTGTCTTCAGTGGAGACAGTTGAAGGAGTGGCCGCGGAGGACTGCCGCCTCCTACACCTCGACATGGCTCCCACCTCCCTCTCCTCCTCCTCCTCCGCCCACCACTCACCTCACAGTTCAAACAATCCTCTAGTCAGCCGATGTGGAGAGACAAGGAACGCAGGAACAGGCAACGGCCTCAGCTCAGCCATGCTGGAAGAGGTGGAGGGGGAGCGGAGTGAGACTGCGGCCCCGCTGCGTCGACGGCTGCGCCCGCTGCTCCGCTGCCTTCAGCTATTCGGCTTCATGGCCCAGCCGCTGAGCTCTGGCGGGGAGGGGGAGGGTGGGAGGGGATGGCTGCCAATCCTCTTCCTCCTCTTCTCCTTCTCCCAGGCCGCCTTCAATGTCTACCTCTCCTACTACTCCTTTGCTGTCCCATCTTCTTCTTGCCTTCCTTCAAACTGACACGGCAGTGGAGTGTTAGAGAAGTGTAGGTAGCCAAGGCGTTCTATGAGCACTTCGAACTGCTGCACGCCATGACAGTCTGTGCCCTGATCGTGAGCATACGCCCGGTGGTCAGCGCCATCAACATTGCCATTTTCGCTCTCTCCGGTCGCCGGTGTAGTCCTTCTGACCTTCTTAAAGCACCTTTCAAGCTCGGATTGAAAGGCATCGACTGCTGCTCTGCTCCCTGGAGGGGCTGGAGCAGGAGTGGATGGAGGGCCTGGGCTACGGCCTCCGCGTGGGTCCGCTCATCCGCTTCACCTTCGCCATCCTCGCCCTCCTAGTCCTGGCCACACTGGCCGTTCGCCTCTCCGAGCAGCACATCCTGGCCTCCTTCCACAGCCCCCTCCACTTCCTCTTCACCCTCGCCCTTCCTCTGCTCCAGGTCCCGCCTTCTTTTAAGAAAGAGGGGGCCTGAGGAAGGAAAGGGGATGGTAGCCAGGTGTGGTGCATCCTGCCAGTGCTCTACTTCGTGGCCATGCAGCTGATGCTGACCAGACTGGCCCAGCTACTCTGGCAGCATATTGCCAGCCACAACTCACCCCACGCTTCCGCCACCAGCTCATCAGCCACCGCATTCGCCATCAGGCTTCCCCCTCTATTCTCCTTTCTTACATTTCGTCTACTCAAAAGCCTGCTGCAGTCGAAACTACGAGCGCTTCCTGCAAATGTGCCGGGTGCAGAGCAGAGCCAGCGACCTTTTTGGGCCCTGGATTCTCTGTTCTTTCTTCCCAGGCCAGAAAATAGGAACTGGAAAAGGGAGTGAATTGAGTGTCGTTTGCCTGGAGCCTGTTCGTGCTCTGCCTCACCATCTACTTCCTCACCCAGATCCCGCAGAAGGCCCTCAACAGCATCCCCGACTCCGTCCTTCGCGAGGCTGGACCTGCTAGAGTCCAGTGGCCAAACCTCTTCAAGAAACTCACCTCCCAGCTTTCCTCACCAAAGAGCATTGACAGCCAATTGGAATGGATGCTGCTCTTCCTGCAAATCTACGCCCTGGGACACATCATCACCGCCTTCATACACATTGTGGCCATCTGCTTCATGGGGACCAGAACTAATGAGGAGGTTTGCCGATTTCCTGTTTCCATTCTCCTTCTCAATGGCCTGCTTTTAGACGAGAAAAATACTGCGATCCGTTTTGCATGTAGCGCCTCGCCAAGTCTCTGTTCCAGAGGTTTTGCCATGCCTACAGTCTGCTGAACCGTACGCTGGACCTATTTCTTGAAGGTCAACTATTTTGTGTACAAAATGAACACGCAATACTACTGGGGCGTGAATGTCTGGCGTGCTTTCCCCATCGAGAGAGGCGTCTTCTTCACGGTTTCTTCATAAAATCCTTTTTCATGCATCACTCCAATGAATGGTACTTTATTGCAGTTGATCAGCATTATACTCACCTACGCCATACTTCTCTTCAAATTCCGTGGCAGCACACCACTACCCAACTCCGCTTTCTCCCTGTCCTTATCCAATACCTCTTTCACATGGCATAACAGAACTTTGTGATTCATAGCCCATATTGTCCTGGCTAAAAGGCCATCAAAACCGAGCTGAACTCAAGGGTGCCAATGAAATATAATGGTGACATTAATGGACTCTGCGTTTTCAGCAAGCAAAGTCTTATCTCTCTCTCCAGACACGGAAGCAAACAAAAACCAAGCGCCAAACACATATGTCCAGCCAAACACTACTTCTCCGGGCAGCATGAGGAAAAAAGGCAGCATGAGGCAGCATGCCTCGCTCCTGCTGCTGCTTAGTTCCCTGTCCCTAAGCCAATGCACTCTTCACCCCTGCGCCTCGCCCGCGGAGCAGAGCAGAGCTGTTCGTGATCTCATTCAGCGCATCATCCCTCAGCACGCCGCTCAGATCAGAATCCACGTCTCCGAGGACTTGGACGAAAATTCGGCCACGGTCAACAGATTCTAACTGCCGCCAATTAAATAGCAATTTGCCTTGTTGATAGGTGCGTGAGGCAGGAGCTGGTCTGGTGGAGGTGATTGGAGGTTCGGGGCCGTCGGTAGCCTATGCTCTGGCACGCTACCTGCGCTCCAGCATCCATGCTCACTTTGCCTGGGACGGGAGCTTTGTGCCGCCTGTGTCACGTCTTCCGCCGCCCACGCGACCATTCACATTCACAGCTCTTGGGTTCTTCCGTAATTTTAAACTTATATTTCAACTGAGACTGGGAAATTGGCGGAAGACTGCGCTACATGAGCAACGTGGTCACCTTTTCCTACTCCTATGTCTGGTGGCAGTGGGCGGACTGGGAAGCCTTCATCGACTGGATGGCTCTATCTGGTACATTTTCTTCCAATTGCCGTGACATAATTCCAATATCTATTTTAGGCATCAATCTTCCGCTGGCCGAAGTGGGCACTGAAAGCATTTGGCGGCGAGTTTGGCTGGAGATGGGCATCAATGGCACAGACTTGGCCCAATATTTTCCTGGCCCAGCTTTTCTTGCCTGGTTCCCAGCTTCCAGGATTTTTCTTAGAATCATTTTCTGCAAATCTAGTCAATTAGAAAGTCCATAAAAAATAAACATAAAATAAATCAGCATTAAAGGCATCGAATGGGAAACCTGATGAAATGGGGCGGTCCTCTAAGCGAAGCTTGGCTGGAGGCTCAGCTACATCTCCAGCGTCGCATTCTCGCCCGCATCAGCAGCCTGGGCATGATTCCCGTCTTGCCTGCCTTCGCCGGCTTCGTCCCCAGGCAACTCAAACTGTTCAGCCTCCAAACTCACAGCCAGAACCTTCAGACACCACAATTTGTGCAGGCTTTACCCGAAAGCGAGCATCAAGCGGTCCTCCGGCTGGCCAGCCTTCGCCAACCAGAGCGCCTACACCGGCCTGGACCTGCTGGCCTTTGCGGATCCTCTCTTTGCCCGAATTGGCAGCCTCTTCATTCGCACGGTTTATTTATTTCCGTTTGCGATCACTGAATGATAGAGCAGCAGTTGGACAGATGAGGCGAGAGTTGGGCTGTAGCTGCCATGCCTACAGCGCGGACATATTCAACGAGATGTCGCCGACTTCGTGGGAGGCGGGGTATTTGGCCAACTCCTCCCGAGCCGTCTACCAAGCCATGGCAGCAGCTGATCCACTTGCTCACTGGTTCCCATCTTCACTCCACTCCCCATTCTCTTCGCTTCACCTGCCTCACAAACAGGGTGATGCAAGGCTGGATGTTCGCCAGCGACCCCCGCTGGGCCGCCGCCAACGCCTCCGCCGCCCGTGCCCTACTCACCGCTGTCCCCATAGGTGAGAGGATTAGAGATGGTCAGCATTATGATAGGCTGCTGGCAATTGAAGGTCGACTGCTGGTGCTGGATATGCCGAGTGAGGCAGCGCCGCAGTTCCGCCGCATTCCCTCCTTCTTCGGCCAGCCATGGCTCTGGACGAATCTGCAGAACTACGGCGGCAACCTGGAGCTGGACGGCCGAGTCTCTGCCATCAATCGAGTAATTTTGTTGTCTGAGGAGCATACAGAGAATATGCCAGTAGCTCATGGGCATGTGACCTTTGTCACTGCCTGGTAACACTAGACCTTTGCTAGGGTAACGTGGCTCTAATGGCCTGGGTTGGAACACAAGAATCAAGGTGTAGAACAATGCTACAGCCATTTCATTGCAACACGATCTTCCTGAATTCGTGAGGAGAGAAAGCGAGACAGGGAGTGGAGGAGGGGCGAAGGACGACGAGTTTCGCAGGCCTCGGCCTCACCATGGAAGGCATCAACAACAATTACCCCCTATACGCTTTCACGCTGGACAGAGCATGGGCCAGTGGCCCATTGGATACCCAGATCTGGTTGCTGTCTCTCTGCAGATTTCGGCTGTGCTCATAGGCTTTAGGCTCATTGGTTTTAGGATAAAACAGTACGCAACGGAGCGGTATGGGAAGGAGGACGCTGCAATAGGTGAGGCATGGAGCAGTATATGGGTAGGACCTAGGCTATTTTTAACCCTAATTGTGCCATTGACTGTGAACAGAGTTCCGTGTATGAAGACAGTGCAGCAGTGAACTTATCTCCGCTTCAATTGCACCATCCTCATGTCAATTTTCTGTTCAAGCGACCACATTTACAAATGACCTATTCGGTTAGCTTTACTAAGTTTATTCTAACATCCGAATGGGGCATAATTCCTTCCAGCCATGGTACAACGAAAGTTTGCTGATTGGCGCATGGAAAACATTCCTGAATAGAGCGAATGGACATTTCCACAATGCCTTTTATCGGTAGTGAAAATTTTCGGCTGAACATGACATTAACCTGGGGTTGTTAAGCCAGGATCTGGTAGATCTGTCGAGACAAGGCATGGAACTGATCGGAGTTTGTCTAGCACAAGCAGTTGGAAATGCTTACGCTAAGAAAGACATTAAAAAGTTCCCAATAACCAACTCTTCTCAATCTGTTAAACATTACCGTTTCCAGATTGAAAGTAGTTGGCATGAAGCTGCGTGATTGGTGGATGGATCTTGAACGTTTGCTAGGGTCAAACCGGCACTTTATGCTTGGTCCTTGGCTATACGCAGCTCGCCAAAAAGGTCAGTGTCAAATGTTTAGTCAGGCCTAACGGTTCAAGGCTACTACCATCCCACAACGTTTTACCGCCCCACCTGTGAAGTGTCGCCCCCCAAGTAAGCATCGACCCCCACGCCCCACGTAAGTATTGTTCCCCAAATTTTTAAGCAATTTATGAACGTAGGTACATAGAATAAAATGTGGTTTTACGTCATTTTCAATTTGGTACTTGATTAATGGTTATCAAATTTGGTGACCACTATCGGGCCCCCAAAAATCCGTTTGGTTCAAAACTTTTACAAAATTTATTTTACACAATGTAGCCGACATATGGGGGCATACGCTGATAAAGAATGGTGGATCTAGAATTATAGCTATTTGAAATCATTCGCGAATAAATCCTCCCCCCAACGGTAACTCTTTATTAACCTTTTTAAATTATTTTTATTTTCCTGAAAAAGCAAAATTGAGGCAAAAACGAAAAAGAGCGGCAGTTGTTCGAGTATAATGCCAGAAGTCAGGTTACTTTGTGGGGTCCAAATGGTGAAATATTAGATTACGCAAGGAAGCAGTGGTCTGGACTTGCTGTTGATTATTATCGGTTATTTCATAAAATGAAATTGTGACATAGTAATGCAATGACATAAAATTGCAGCAAACGATGGGAGTTGTTTTTGAAACAAATCACAAAGGCGCTAGGCTTCAGACGACATTTCAGTCAGAGCCAATTCAATCTTGATGTTTTTCGCCAGGTTTACAATCAGTTAGTTGATAAACTTTTTAAAAGTGCAAAACAATTGAAGGTTGAAAAGCCGTTTACTCTGTCAGCTAAAACATATCCAACGGAACCTACGGGGGATTCTGTGAACATTTCTGACAAACTTTTCCAGAAATATGTGCATATTCTAATGTAATTAAGGGTTTCCAACAAAATAACCTCAAAAACAGTAAATAGCGACAAATTCCACAGTGCAGATTGTTCACGTCGCTATACTGAGCTAATTCTAAAAATAATTTCTGTTTGCTATGTGTTAATTGATGAAAGCATAGCAATTGTAAGGTAACCTTAATTTTTTCTTTAGGCACAAATTAGTGCAGTAGATACCGCAACCGAAGTTGCCCAGGCATCATCCCAGGAATTCGATTGTCTGCGCAGATCTCACCTATCCACCCCACCTCTTCTCACCCCCTCCCTCTCCAGACATCTTCTTTCTACTAACCGACAGTCCTTTTTCTTTCACTTTCTGCACCACGTTTTAGCAGGGTTCAGCAGAATGTTTCGAATAGGTTTGACACGATTGGCAAGGGTGACGGATATAATTGATCTGAAGAGAAAGCTTTCTCCATGGAAACTAAGACTTTTGTGATGGCAGTTCTGAGGGGGGTCTTTTGTTTAAACAAAGAGCAAACCCTTTCCAAGCGGGGCGTAGAAAGGATGTAAAAAGGTTAAAGGGCGGGCCTTTCTGGCTGGCAGCCAGACTTAGTGAGTAAGCAGGGGCAGGGGCAGAGGGAGGGAAGGATCGATATTCTAGCGCCCTTCCTTGTTGCAGCCTGGGAGACAGCTGCAATTGAGTTCCTTCCCCTGCCAATTCGACGCCCTCACTTCTATTTTAATTCCCACCTTCACAGAATGAAGGAAGCTCCAGGGTCCAAATTGCACCTGCATTATCTCCATTACTCATCGGCACCCCCCATTTGCTTTTCCATTTTCACACAGAGTCCCTTTCAAGTTTCATGGGACCAGTTTTGAGTTGACACTCGAGCTAGAATTTGATGAAAGTGGGCCTGGAATAGGTGCACAAGCCGGTGGCTGACCAAATAGCGGCTTTTGTAAGGCGAAGGTGTCTGTGTTTGTCTAGCGGGGTGCCCGCAGACTCCCACCCGCTCAGCACCTCAGCAGGAGCCCCTGCCCAACCGGTCCCTCTCAACTTTCCCTCCGCTTGCGCAACACCCTGCAAACCCGCCAAACACTTTCTCCTCAGTCCTTCTCCCCATTCTCTCGCCGCTGCACTGAATTGTTGTGAGGAGATAACTGCCAAGCTTGTGACATGCAGAAATAGTAGTAGTAGAAGGCAAACAAGTTTTTGGCTCACATCTTGAGGGTCTTGTTTGCCCAGGCAGGACTGCAAAGTTCATCTTGTCTGCGTCAGTGCGGTAGATAAGCAGTATTACGGCTAATTCCCGCCCTCTCTTGCGGCGCTTTAGAAGTCTTGCCTTAGAAAAAGCCGCACGAAGTCATGTTTGACATTCTCAACGAGCTTAAGGGATGGCTTCGCCTGGCCAATGTTAGCGCCTTCTATCCTCTTTCCTCACCTTTCACTCGGATTTCTAAGACCTGCGCTTAAATTTATCCACCAACTGGGGAGGCAATGGAGCAGTGTTTCCCATTTTGCAAATCTGGGTTTACCTAACCGCTACCTAGATACGGCTATTTTCAATAATCACTTGCCGATACCGCTATTTCCTAGATTTTCTCGGTTTCCTTGTGGGAAACACTGCAAGGGAGTGTGTGGGGATGGGAAGTGATCGGCCATTTATCATGCGCAGTGCGTGTAGGAAGGGGCTCTGGTGGCGCACCCCGTTTTCCCTGCTCTCTCGTCAAGAATTGCATCATTCACGTGTGCCGCCACCAACACTCCTGCCGATTCTGCAGCCGCAGTTGGCGGGCTCCAGGGCCATGGCGCTGCCCAGTGCCCCGGCCTCCAGTCACGCCCCTGCCAACTACCCGCCAGACCAAGTTGACACCATCATCCTCGGTTCCAGCATTTCCTACCACTGCCTCTCCCTTTCGGATACCTAAATGGCCGGCAGGCAATGGACCCAGCGGACTCGCAACCTCGGTGCTGTTGTCTGGTTGGCGACCCTTCTACAACCTGCAACAGCCTCACCCAAATCGAGCCATCCACAATCGGCTCAGTCAACAGCCCGACACCTCGCTGCTGGATCAGGCTTCCACCCTCTTCATTTCTGGCCAAGTGAATTGATGATATGAACGGCATTTGAAGGATCTGAGCTGGGTGCTGGACGGAGAGGGCGAGGACCCAGAGAGCGGCGGCGGTAACTCGGGCAGGGCTTTCTCTCGCTTCTACGATCATCTGGTACGCCCGGAGGCTGACAGCGGACACGATCATCCTTCCTCCCTCAAGTTCCCAACCACACCCACACCTATTGTTTGGTCATAGCTACTGGAGCTCCTTTGAGGTGGGGATAATGGAGGAAAGCGAGTGTCGCACCTGTGCATAGGAGTGGAGAGGCGGGTGGGAGCTGGCCCAGCTTCTCCAAGCACGTCTATACACTCAGCCTCGCCAATTGGATGAATCTCCCTGGTACCTTGGCCATGATTTCCTTCTACTCACAGTCGCCTGCTTTCCCAGGCCTCAGCATCAAAGAATGGTGGGAGGGCAGGAACAAGCAGGATCAGCGCCTCCCAGTTCGCACATCTTCCCACCTGCCTATATACAGCATCTCTGACAAGGAAAACTTGCAGAAGGAGCTGTTCTGGCTGGAAGAGCTGGGCATGGAGCGTGACCGGATCCCTTGCGAGATTGTGGCCGCCAACTTCGCCGCCTACCCAAAGGCCGTCGGCATCCACAACTCCCTCTTCAACCACACCACCGTCACTCAGGCATTCTTTCTCTCTACTCCACTTCCCTACTGCTTCCAGGCCCCCTCTCCCTTTGAAGATCACTCGACTGGAGTCTGGCCAAGATTCCGACCATCGTTGGCTGGTGCGGGTGGAAAGCAAAGAACTCGGCCAGCTGGAGCTGCGCTGTCGTCGGCTGGTTCTCGCTAGTGGAGCCAGCGTCCCACGAAGTCTCGGCGTGCCCGGCGAGGCGGACTGTCCCAACCTCCTCTACAGCCTGCCAGAGTTCCATTTCCTTCCTCCCACTGCCAAAATGAGCATAAATGATGGCTGTTCAGTCTGGAGACTCGTCTGGCAGAGGCAGGACGAAGCCTGATTGAACTGGTGCTGGTGATTGGGCACGGCCTGAGCGCTGCGGATGCCGTCATATTCGGCTGCGTCATGCAGCTGTCCGTCCCTCTGCAGCATATATTCCGCGTACCAGCCAGGGATCTCCGCTCCACCACTCTGGGTACGTCCTTCTCTTGCTTCTTTATGGAGTCCACTGGAAGGCTGGGAGGCTTTAGGCCGCCTGTCCGCCAGCAAGTACCCTGACTACCAGCTGGTCGCCCGCCTAGCCCAGGGCAAGGCCAAGGACAGCTTCTACCAGCCG
>JASANA010007466.1:0-14828 GCA_030248095.1 Ptycholaimellus sp. GST1_10 | reverse complement strand
TTCTTGTGCTTGGTGAGGGTTGCATCGAGGGTGCTGGTTGATAGTCTTTGTCAAATCATTGGTGAAGAAATTGTGGTGAAGGAACTACCGATGTCAAATTAAACTACTAACAAGATTACTCAGTGTAGTTTAATATTGTTTGATTTGGCATTCACATTGATTGTAGTATATGATTCCATCAAAATTAAACTACTAACAAGATTACTCAATGTAGTTTAAAATTGTTTGATTTATCATTCACATTGATTGTATTCTATGATTCCAAATTCATGCAGTTCCAAATTGAATAAATGACCAGATTGTAGAAGGGCACCACACTAAACTTACTATTATTTAACAATAAGTGCGGATCTATATTGCATATCTGACCAGATTGCAGAAGGGAACCACACTAAACTAACTAATATTTAACAATAAGTGCGGATCTAAAATGACTATCTGATCAGATTGCAGAAGGGCACCACAGTAAACTAAATTAAACTACTAACAGTACTATTCAATGTAGTTTAAAATTGGTTGATTTGGCATTCATATTGATTGTATTCTATGATTCCAAATACATGCAATTCCAAATTGAATAAATGACCAGATTGCATAGATGTTAAGGGCATTGAAAGGATTGAGGATGGAGGCGGATGGGGATTGCCTTGAGGGGTCTGTGAAACACCAATTAATTGAGTTGGGCGGATTGGAAGGGGAGTGTGTGGCAGGATGGAGAGTGGCTGTCGGGCGCTTCCCCTGGATCGGTGTGCGCTTTCCGTTTCTATGATTCCAAATACATGCAGTTCCAAATTGAATAAATGACCAGATTGCAGAAGGGCACCACACTAAACTTACTATTATTTAACAATACGTGCGGATCTTTATTGCATATCTGACCAGATTGCAGAAGGGAACCACACTAAACTTACTAATATTTAACAATAAGTGCAGATCTAAATTGACTATCTGATCAGATTGCAGAAGGGCACCACAGTAAACTAAATTAAACTACTAACAATACTATTCAATGTAGTTTAAAATTGGTTGATTTGGCATTCACATTGATTGTATTCTATGATTCCATCAAAATCAAACTACTAACAAGATTATTCAGTGTAGTTTAAAATTGTTTGATTTATTATTCACATGATTGTATTCTATTATTCCATCAAAATTATACTACTAACAAGATTATTCAGTGTAGTTTAATATTGTTTGATTTGGCATTCACATTGATTGTATTCTATGATTCTTCCCCTGGATCGGTGTGCACTTTCCGTTTCTATGATTCCAAATACATGCAGTTCCAAATTAAATAAATGACCAGATTGCAGAAGGGAACCACACTAAACTTACTAATATTTAACAATAAGTGCGGATCTAAATTGACTATCTGATCAGATTGCAGAAGGGCACCACAGTAAACTAAATTAAACTACTAACAATAATATTCAATGTAGTTTAAAATTGGTTGATTTGGCATTCATATTGATTGTATTCTATGATTTCATCAAAATCAAACTACTAACAAGATTACTCAGTGTAGTTTTAAATTGTTTGATTTGGCATTCACATTGATTGTATTCTATTATTCCATCAAAATAAACTACTAACAGGAGTATTCAGTGTAGTTTAAAATTGTTTGATTTATTATTCACATTGATTGTATTCTATGATTCCATCAAAATTAAACTACTAACACGAATATTCAGTGTAGTTTAAAATTGGTTGATGTGGCATTCACATTGATTGTATTCTACTATGCCATCAACATTAAACTACTAACAAGATTATTCAGTGTAGTTTAAAATTGTTTGATTTGGCATTCACATTGATTGTATTCTATGATTCCAAATACATGCAATTCCAAATTGAATAAATGACCAGATTGCATAGATGTTAAGGGCATTGAAAGGATTGAGGATGGAGGCGGATGGGGATTGCCTTGAGGGGTCTGTGAAACACCAATTAATTGAGTTGGGCGGATTGGAAGGGGAGTGTGTGGCAGGATGGAGAGTGGCTGTCGGGCGCTTCCCCTGGATCGGTGTGCGCTTTCCGTTTCTATGATTCCAAATACATGTAGTTCCAAATTGAATAAATGACCAGATTGCAGAAGGGCACCACACTAAACTTACTATTATTTAACAATACGTGCGGATCTATATTGCATATCTGACCAGATTGCAGAAGGAACCACACTAAACTTACTAATATTTAACAATAAGTGCAGATCTAAATTGACTACCTGATCAGATTGCAGAAGGGCACCACAGTAAACTAAATTAAACTACTAACAATAATATTCAATGTAGTTTAAAATTGGTTGATTTGGCATTCATATTGATTGTATTCTATGATTTCATCAAAATCAAACTACTAACAAGATTACTCAGTGTAGTTTTAAATTGTTTGATTTGACATTCACATTGATTGTATTCTATTATTCCATCAAAATTAAACTACTAACAGGAGTATTCAGTGTAGTTTAAAATTGTTTGATTTAGTATTCACATTGAGTGTATTCTATGATTCCATCAAAATTAAACTACTAACAAAAATATTCAGTGTAGTTTAAAATTGGTTGATGTGGCATTCACATTGATTGCATTCTACTATGCCATCAACATTAAACTACTAACAAGATTATTCAGTGTAGTTTAAAATTGTTTGATTTGGCATTCACATTGATTGTATTCTATGATTCCAAATGCATGCAATTCCAAATTGAATAAATGACCAGATTGCATAGATGTTAAGGGCATTGAAGGATTGAGGATGGAGGCGGATGGGGATTGCCTTGAGGGGTCTGTGAAACACCAATTAGTTGAGTTGGTCGGATTGGAAGGGGAGTGTGTGGCAGGATGGAGAGAGGCTGTCGGGCGCTTCCCCTGGATCGGTGTGCACTTTCCGTTTCTATGATTCCAAATACATGCAGTTCCAAATTGAATAAATGACCAGATTGCAGAAGGGCACCACACTAAACTTACTATTATTTAACGATACGTGCGGATCTATATTGCATATCTGACCAGATTGCAGAAGGAACCACACTAAACTTACTAATATTTAACAATAAGTGCGGATCTAAATTGACTATCTGATCAGATTGCAGAAGGGCACCACAGTAAACTAAATTAAACTACTAACAATAGCAGGCTATCACCAGATAAAAATGTGACCGAGCGACTGCAAATTCACCACATTCCGAACGCATCTTGGCTTGTCTGAATATATTGCAATGCCAATGGTTCTCGCAGCAGCGATGTCCACTTTTCAATGTGCCATGCATAACATCATGCAAGGTTACCTATGTAAAAAGGTGTGGATATACCTAGACGATGTACTAGTCAGAGGAAAATACTCCAAAACCCTATGCGAAAACCTAGTATGCGTTTTCGATTGGTTGAAAAATGCGAAATTAAAATGTAAGTTGCAAAAGTGTGAATTTTTGAAAAAAAGAGATCGCATACCTAGGTCACAACATTTCAGAAAACGGAATCAAGGTAGATTGCAAGAAAACTTCCTCGATCGACACCTATCCCCGACCAGCAGGCACAAAAGCTTTGCAGCGGTTTTTAGGGCTATGCAGCTACTATCACAAATTTGTCCCGAACTTTGCATCAACCGCGGTACCTTTATACGATCTGCTTACGAAAAATAAAAGCTATCTGTGGCAAGATGCACAAGAAGCCACATTTGAGAAATTAAAACACACATTAATTTCTCCTCCAGTATTAGCCTTTCCAGTAATGGACAAAAAGAAACCTTTTGTCCCGCAAGTGCACAGAAGTGTGAGCCAAGTTCCCTATCGTAGTCTGCCTTCACTTTAGGAGATGTGTACTTCTTTGCCTCCAAGTAGGCATCTCAGTTTGAACCCAAGGGGATGCCTATCCCACCTTTCTAGAAGGTTCTCAGCCAGTGTCCGCCCTCTCTCTATCCCACAATCCCTTCACTCTTACCTACTCTGGGCCTTGCTTTCCCTCCACTCTTGCTTCACCCTGTGCCCACACAGACACCCTTTCATCACCTCACCTCACCCTATTCCCAAACGCGAACTTTGGTGATGTAGTTTTGTGTTGGTAGCTTCTAAGTTTTTAGTGGAGTTTGAAAGATGTTTAATTCTTGCTTCTTTGATAAAGTAGGAATTCGCGAGGGCCCATTTTAGTTGCTTTGCTGAGTTTAAGATGCACTTTTCAGTGTTTACCCTTGCATTGCAACTGGTTATTACCCAACGTATTCAGGAGAGAAAAAGGCAACCCCAAAAGAGAGAGGAGCAAATGGACAAGGCAGAGCATTGAGGAATCCCACACCTCAATTTGGAGCCTGTACCAGTCTACTCCTGCCACTTCAAGCTCAAGCCAGTGGCCTGGAGATCAAGAACCTCAAGCTCTAGGGGGACCCTGCTGAGGCACTCCCCCACCACCTTGGTCCACCTCTCTCTTGGCAACCTGTCCAGCCTTCCTGCCTGCCTCTCCACCTGATTCCAGGGAACCAGCCAGGGCACCAGCTCCAGGGCACCACCAGCTCCAGGCACCAGCACCAGGCTTCAGCTCAAGGCCCCTCAGCTCCAAGCCCCAGGCCTCCCAGCTCAAGCTCCTCAGCTCCAGCCTCAAGCACCAGCCCTTCAGCTCCACCAGCCCTCCAAGGATGCCATCCAACCCCAGCCCCCTAGGCCTCTCCAAAGCCCTCCCCAGCCTCCACCCCTGCTGCTCCAGCTGCCAAGGAGGTCCCAAGGGCCACAGCGAGCACCGCCTCACCTGCAGCTCCTGCCAGGACATCTTCTGCTTCCCCGGCCTCAACTCCCTGTTCCAGCCCAGCGGCTCTGCCAACTCCGACATCTGGGACCACCTCTTCACCCTCCAGTCCCAGGAGATCCAGCGCCTCGCCAAGGAAGACCTGCCCAATGACAACGTCCCCCAGGCCTTCAACTAAGTCTGCCCAGCCTGCCAGGAGCAGGATGGCAAAGCCCTCACCAGCGTGATCGAGTAGATACGTGCTGCCGGCATCGAAACTGGCAAGGGTGCCCGCGTCATCACCACCTACACCTACAAGGCCCCACCACCACCTCAGCCGGCCCCAGCCCAGGTCCAAGGCACCGACCTCAGCACCCTCCTCCAGGCCATCCAGCAGCTCCAGCTCACCCAGGCCTCCTCCTCCACTCCACCACCACTCCCAAGTGCTTCCCCGGCCCCACCAACGTCTGTCACGGCCTCAGGGACTACCACGACCCCCAGTCAGCCAGTCCAATCCTCCACAGCCTTCAAGGATGCCCGGCCCAAGCTTCCCACCTCCGCGTACGAGTTTGATGGCTCCGACATGCTCCTCTACTGCCACTGGAAGGACTGGTGCGTGCACAGTGTCCTCGCCGACCCTGCCCTCACCCCACAGCGCCAGATGGAGTTCATCCTCGCCACCCTCAAGGGCTCCGCCTATGACAAAGTAGCCGGCCTCTCTGTCATTGCCCCAGGGAGCCCTGCTCAAGCTCTCCACATCCTGGACTCCGCCTACAACAACGTCAGGATTGTGAAGCAGTGCCTCTACATCCAGCTGTCCAAGCTCCAGCCAGTCTTCGAGCAAGACCCTGCTGCCCTCGAGCAGTTCTACGACCAGGTCCAGCTCATCATCGCCCGCCTCAGCACCCTGGGCATCCCAGATGCAGCCCTGGACTCCCATGCCCACGCCGTCTTCAGCAAACTCCCGGCCCCAGTCTCCATGAAGATCCAGGACGAGTGGCTCCACCTGCGTCAAGAGCCAGTCCCTCCCATCCGCGACCTCCTTGAGGCCATCGCCCGCGAGCTGAACATCCTCAAGCACATCCAGCTCAGCAGCACCGGCCCAGGTCCCCTTCAGCTCACCAACTGCTTCCAAGGCGCCTCCAAGGGCCCCAGCACCAAACCGCCAGCAGCAGCAATGCTCCCAGCAGCCGTCCAAAGGCAAAAGACCAACCAAGGCTAAGCCCCCAGGCGCTGACGCCAATCGTCCCAAGCCCAGCTGCTGCTTCTGCAAGGAGGACCATGCCTCCTCCAAGTGCACCAAGTACGCCGATGGGTCGGCCTGGCACCAGCAAGCCAAGGACCTCGGTCTCTGCTACAACTGCCTCTCCAACAAGCATGCTCTCAAGGACTGCCCCAGCAAGCTCAACTGCTGGACGTGCTGACAGCGCCACCACTCCTCACTCCATGACTCCATGGGCAAGAACAGCATTCCGGCGACGAATCTCAGCCTCACCGCCAATGGCAAGGCCTCCATCCTCGCCACCTTCCAGGCTTCCATCGCTGCTCCCACCCCAGCCCGCCGACACCAAGTCCAAGGCCTCGCCCTCATGGACTCCGGTTCAAGCATCACCTGGCTCCGCAAGAACCTCTTCGATGCCCTCCAGCCCCGTCTCCTGCCTGCGGAGACCCTAGAGGTGTCCTTCGCCGACCGCCCCAAGCCCGAGCTCATCACAGTGCGCCCCGCCTGGCTGGACCTCATCGCCCTCAACAGCTCCCGCCTCGCCTTCAAGGCCTACCCCCATCTCCAGCTCTGTCCGGACCAGGAGCTAGGATGCTACGAGCTCCCCAAGGCCATCCTCAAGTCCCTCGCCGGCTACCAGGTGACCAACCTCCCCAAGGCCAAGTCCCATGTCTACTCAGTTGCAGTCCTCATCGGCCTCAACATCCACGAAGCAGTCGAGGGCACCGTCACCGTCTCCCTACTCCACAGCCCCTTCGGCTCCATCCTCTGCGGCTCTGTCACCGGTGTCTCCAGCTCAGGCCCCAAGCCAGCCTGCAGCTTCCTCATCCAGGCCAAGCCCCACCCCAGCCTCTCCAGCCTCGTCACCTGCCAATCGGACCTCGATCTGGTTGGCCTCCAAGCCGGCACAGACAAGGCCACCACTGAGGCAGAGCACTGCACCGAGTGCCTGCTCAAGTCCATCTCCCGCAGCCCTGAAGGTCACTTCGTTGTTCCTCTCCCCTTCAGCTCCCAGGCACTGCAGCTGGCCTCCAACTTTGGACAGGCCTTCCACCGAGCAGCAGCAGCCTTTGCCCGACTCTCAGCAACCGAGCGTGATGCCTACTACAAGGAGTTCCAGGAGCAGATTGACCATGGCATCCTAGCCCCAGTCCACTAGGAGCCTCCACCTGGCACCCTGGTCCATCACCTGCCCCACTTCGGAGTCCCCAAGCCAGACTCCCTCCACACCAAGGTCCGCCCTGTTGTTGATGCATCCACCAAGGCTGGCCATCCACCCGTCTCCCTGAACGACCTCGTGGATCCAGGCCCCTGCCTCCTCACCAGCCTCGTCGCAGTCCAGCTCGGCCTGCAAGCGAGCCCCTACATCCTGGTCGCCAACCTCGCCAAGGCCTTCTACTCCATCGGCATCGCCCCACAGCACACCCACGCCCTCCGCATCATCCTGCCACAAGACCCACAAGCGCCTCTGGACCGGGACAACTTCCAAGTCTATGCCTATCAGTGGCTGATCATGGGCTGCTCAGCATCACCATAGATCCTCCAGGCCTGCGTCCAACTGCTCATCCAGGATGCCATCTCCAAGGGCATCACCTATGGCCTCACGACTAGGGAGCTCAAGAGCCTCCCCAGCTACCTATATGCTGACAACGTTGTGATGGGCTTCAAGCAGCCAGAGGATGGACAGCGCCTAGCTCAAGGCCTCCAAGCCCTCTTCGCCTCCGCCTGCTTCCACCTCTGGGACTTCACGTCCAACCTCCCCGATGCCTTCCCCGAGCTTCCCAAGAGCAACTGCCTTGACGTTACCTTCCTCAAGAACCTTGGCCTCCCATGGTACCTGGACACAGACGAGCTGGGCATCACACAGCCTAGCTGGAGAGACATTGCCTCAGGGAGCCTCAACAAGCGCAAGCTCCTCAGTGCCACCAGCCACGTCTATGACCCTCTCGGCTTTGTCCTCCCAGTCCTTCTCCAAGGCCGTCTCCTCTTCCGCAATGCCAACACACCCGAGAGCACCTGGGCCACCGCCATCCCCAAGGAGATCCGCAACCGCTGGCTGACCCTGGAGCAGGACCTCAGCAGCATCGGCCTCCTCCGCCTTCCCTGCATCGCCCTGAGCAGCAGTGCTCCCACAACCCTGGCCATCTTTGCCAATGCCTCAGTCTCCGCCTTCGGCTGCTGCACCTAAGCTACCCGCCCCAGCACACCCCCAGCTCTCCTCTTCGCCCGCTCCCGCCTGGTGCCAGAGAAGGACAAGGGCCTCCTCATCTCCATTCCCTGCTCCAAGCTCTGGGCAGTTGTCCTTGCCGTCCAAACCGCAACCTTCCTCAAGGCCTCCTACGACCCGGTCCAGTTCCTTGACACTCGCGTCTTCACTGACTCTGCCATTGTCCTCGCGTGGATCCACAGCACCTCTCCAGACTGAGCCTACAAGAACCAACGAGTCGAGGAGATCAAGGCCACCATCCCCAGCTCATGTCCCCAATGACCAGAACCCAGCGGACTGGCTCACCAAGCCCTGCGACCTCAAGGAGATCCTGGCCAAGGACAGCCTCTACGTCTACGGCCCTGCCTTCCTCCACTCTTCCCCGGACCAGTGGCCCTGCTGGGCTCCAGCCACGGACCAGGCCATAAGCCCTGCCACCCAGGTGGACCAGGCCGTCAGCCCTGAGCCAGACCCTGGACTCAGTGCAGCTGCTGCACTCCTCTTCCCAGCTTCCACGGCACCCAAGGTGGACATCAGCTTGCTCCCAGCCTTGGCCGCAGCTGCCAATGCACCCACAGCCCCTCCAGTCCTCCTTCCCTACCGCCCACTCCCAGCCTTGGCTGCAGTCGCCGAGGCACATGCAGCTCAGCCAGTGCCCCTCCAGCGCTACAACCAGCTCCAGCCCCTCCTCTCCATTGGAGCCAAGGTCCTCCATGCCATCCCCCGCCTCGCAGCCCGCCTTGGCCTGCCAGAGCCCCAGCTGCCCGGCTTTCCCACCCCATCCTCCAGCAAGTTCAAGCTCCAAGCAGCAGTCCAGGACTCCCTGCTCAAGGACATCAACCACGCCACCTACCAGGCCCTCGTCGCAGATGCAGCTCAGGCAGACCAGCATCCAGCCCAACCAGCAGCCTGTCATCTCCACCTACAGCTCCAGGCCCAAGTCGACTCTGAAGGCTGCGTTTGGGTCGGCAGTTGCTTCTCAGCAGCTGAGCCCTCAGGCCTCCCTCCGCTCCTCCTTCCCCAAGGTCATCTCCTAGACCTCCTCATCCTCAATGCCCACCTCCGGCTAGGACACGCACCCAAGTCCGTCATCCTGGGCTACCT
This sequence comes from Ptycholaimellus sp. GST1_10, assembly GCA_030248095.1. Lineage (NCBI taxonomy): Eukaryota > Metazoa > Nematoda > Chromadorea > Chromadorida > Chromadoridae > Ptycholaimellus > Ptycholaimellus sp. GST1_10. The sequence continues at coordinate 5,581 of JASANA010007466.1, read as the reverse complement.
CCGCCAGCGCTACTGGTTCACCAAGGGCAAGCTCACTGTTGCTTTGGCCCTCCGGCGTCTCTGCCAGCCCTGCCGGATCTGCAAAGCACCTTGCCTTGCCTGGCCAGCTGATGCTCAGCTCCCGCCCCAGCACATCAGCCTCAACTGCCCCACCTTCTCTGACATCCTTGTCAACCAGGCAGGCCCATTCTTCATCCAGCTCCCCAGCAGCCCAGTCAAGCAATGGGTCCTTGTGATCAGCTGTGCCACCTGCAGAGCCTTCCATCTGGAGCCACTCAAGGCCTACAGCACCCACGCCATCTGCAATGCCTTCGACTGCTTCTGGAGCCATCGCAGCCTCACCACTGGCACCATCTGGCTAGACAATGCCACCGCGTTCCAGGCTGCTTCCAATGCCCTGGAGCCCATCCTCCGCTTTCACCAAGGACTCCCTCTCCCCATCAGCCTCGTCATCTCCAAGCATGACCTCCAGTTCCAGCTGACCCCCGTCAAGTCTCCCTGGCACCAAGGAGGAGTGGAGAAGATGGTCGACCTCCTCAAGGCCTCCCTCAAGCCCTGCCTCCTCCACAACCCAGTCGACGATGATGCCTTCCACACCCTTCTCACCCGCATTGAAGCAGCGATCAACTCCCATCCACTCTGCACCCTCAGCGACGACCCCAACAACTTCAGCCTTCTCACCCCTGCAGCTTTCCTGGCCTCCGCGCCTCTCCCAGAGCTGGCTGTCACCTCTCCCATTGGCGCTGCTGACCTCCGCAATGCCCTCATCACCAAGGAGTCTGCCCTCACCTGCTTCTGGCATGACTTCCGCCATCTCTACCTCCCAGCCCTCCATGAGCGACATCTCCAAGCCAAAGTTCTCCAGGCCTCCAAGGCAGGCCGGCGACCTCACCCCCAGCTTCAGCCCATCGTCGACCATCCCTACCTCCTTGGCTCCGATGACGACCCCTGCTCCACCTGGCGCCTCTGCCGAGTCCTGACTGCTGAGCCCAACTCCACTGGCATCATCCGCTACATCACCATCCGCGACTCCAAGGGCCACGTCTCCCGACGGGCCACAGCACATTTGGTGCCACTCGAACTCAATGCACCAAATCAAACGGGTTCCCTTCCTACTGCTGCCACTGCTTCTGGTGAAACTCAGGAGTCCAAGCCGGTGAATGAGCCAGTCCAGTCCGCAGCAGACATCTGGGCTTCTACAGCCAACGAGGAGCACAACCTTGTCCTTCACCTCTGCTGTCTCCATCCCAACTCCAACTAGCCCTCTTCTCTCCCTGCCCCAGTGCCCCTGCTTCCTTCCTCAGCTAGGGCAGAAGCCTCTCATGCCTAGGGTAGAGTAGTTCCAGGGTAGTCAGGGAATTCACAAACTCATCAGATCCACCCAGCCTAGCACCCATGCTGGCGGCCTGAAAGGGCTCCGGACTGATGGGGGAGTGGCATGAGTGGGTGTTCAAAAAGACTAGCCTTGACCTGCACTTGCTCTCGCAGTCTGAGTAGACACCCAGCGGTAGGGTAGCTTCCCCCTTCTCCTACCCCTTCTCTCTCTTCTCCAAGTTCTGCTTCTGTTTCATGCAGTTCTCTTCTTCTCCTGCTCACAGGCATTCCAGTTGTTTTTGCTTCAGTTTTCAACTGGTCTCTTCTTCCTGCTCAACTTCTCTTCTCCCCGCCCCAGTGTCGCGCAAGCGCGCAGAAGTGTGAGCCAAGTTTCCCTATCGTAGTCTGCCTTCACTTTAGGAGACGCGTACTTCTTTGCCTCCAAGTAGGTATCTCAGTTTGAACCCAAGGGGACGCTTATCCCGCCTTTCTAGAAGGTTCTCAGCCAGTGTCCGCCCTCTCTCTCTCCCACAATCCCTTCACTCTTACCTACTCTGGGCCTTGCCTTTCCCTCCACTCTTGCTTCACCCTGTGCCCACACAAACACCCTTTCATCACCTCACCTCACCCTATTCCCAAACGTGAACTTTGGTGATGTAGTTTTGTGTTGGTAGCTTCTAAGTTTTTAGTGGAGTTTGAAAGATGTTTAATTCTTGCTTCTTTGTTTAAGTAGGAATTCGCGAGGGCCCATTTTAGTTGCTTTGCTGAGTTTAAGATGCACTTTTAGTGTTTTACTCTTGCATTGCAATTGGTTATTACCCAACGTATTCAGGAGAGAGAAGCCAAATGGACAAGGCAGGGCATTGAGGAATCCCACACCTCAGGGGGGGGGTTGGGGTTTGTTTTTGGGTTTTTTTCTTGTCCCTGCGCTTTTGGGGGGTTGGGCTTGGGCTTCTGGGCGGGTTGGGCGGCGTGTTTGGTGGCGCCCCTTCCCCCCGGGGGGGCCCGCGGCGGAAGTTTTGGAAATGAGAGGGTCCCAAAGTGCCTGAATCGGAAATCTGACCAGTTTTGGACCAAAACCTAGGCAGGTATAAACCATTGGTATATTTCTTCACTGTGTATTGCTGTATTAAAGCCTTTTTGCATGGGCCAAAATTCGGAAAAATGCAAAATGCGGCTTATGCAAATGCATATGATGCATTTTTCAATCTAATACATTGTCAAGAATTAAAAAAAAGCAGAACTGGGAAGATACCATAAAATAGACAAGTAAATTAAATAAAAATTGTCAATGACTAAAATAAATGATTAATAAAATAAATAACTAAATATGGAGATCTGAGTATCAGGTCTAACGGGTTGCAAGTTCTTCTCTATCAAGAATTCTCATGTTTCAAAGTTTTCCAAATTTTGGCTAATTTTGGTCTTTTTGACTGGATTTTGGTCTGTTTTTGTAACATCAACCAGCTGAGTGGGATTATTTTCAGCACAAAACCATCAAACATTGCAAATTTAAGCATAATTTCCAAAATCATGACACTTGACAGGACTGAGTAGGTCGTCTGGGGGCCATTTCTCAACAAAACAACTGCGCAGATTTGGCTGCCTGGAAAGCAAGCCCACAAGGCACCCGTCCGAACAGAGATAATTTATTAATTTCGTCAGGAGCTTCGGCAATTATTGAAGCCAGCAACAAGCGAAACAGGATAGGTTGGGTAAAAATAACAGCAAATCCTGTAGAGATATAGCCTGGAGCTTGGTCATCCCAGGATTCGATTACATAAATTACAAATTCAAAAAAATTTCAGTGTCCAGCTAATTCAACAAAATGTCCTGTCATATTTTTTCCTGTGGTCATCTATGCTCCGAGTAAATTAACCTATTGTAACAATTGGTCAAGTGAAGTCTTTGAAGCTGTTTTTGAAGTTTTATAACCATGGAAAGCCAGCTTTACGCCCAAATATAGGCTGGCCCTACGCCCAAATGGGGGCCGGCCTACACTGACCTATTTGACTCCAACTTTTATTGGGGCGTAGGCCGGCCCTCATTTGGGCGCCGGCTTCTACCCCCAAATAGGTGATACAATTTGAAATGCCTACAGTAGGCGTTTCAAATTGCTCATTTGGGCGTAACATTTTGGGCGATTCTATCATTTGGGCGTAGAGATTTGGGCGCTGGCCCCAAAGTGTTTCAAATGCAAAATTTGGGCGATGGCCATATGCCCAAAATTTGACCCTGCTCTACCCCAGGGTAACATGGCTGGCCCTGCCCTAATCTAAGCCAGTAAATATGCTATTTTTAAAAATGAGAGGGTCCCAAAGTGCCTGGATCGGAAATCTGACCAGTTTTGGACCAAAACCTAGCCAGGTATAAACCATTGGTATATTTCTGCACTGTGTAATGCTGTATTAAAGCTTTTTTGTACGGGCCAAAATTCGGAAAAATGCAAAATGCGGCTTATACAAATGCGTATGATGCATTTTTCAATATAATACATCGTCAAGAATTAAAAAAAGCAGAACTGGGTCGATACCATAAAATAGACATGTAAATTAAATCAAAATTGTCAATGACTAAAATAAATGGTTAAACAAATAAATAAATATGGAGATAATTTATTAATTTCGTCAGGAGCTTCGGCAATTATTGAAGCGAGCAACATGCAAACAGGATAGGTTGGGCTAAAAATAACAGCAAATCTTGTAGAGATATATCCTGGAGCTTGGTCATCCCAGGATTCAAAAAAATAAATTACAAATTCAGAAAAAATAGCAGTGTCCAGCAAATTCGACAAAATTTCCTGTCACCTATGTTCCCGCGTAAATTAACCTATTGTAACAATTAGTCAAGTGAAGTCTCTGAAGCCGTTTTTGAAGTTTTATAACCATGGAAAGCCAACTTTACGCCCAAACATAGGCTGGCCCTACGCCCAAATGGGGGCCGGCCTACACTGACCTATTTGAATCCAACTTTTATTTGGGCGTAGGCCGGCCCTCATTTGGGCGCCAGCCCCTACCCCCAAATAGGTGATACAATTTGAAACGCCTACAGAAGGGCCGCTCTGCAGTCTATAGAGGTTACTAAACTATTGTCCTCATTCTCAACGGATTTGGTCAAAGCTTTTTTTTTCCTGAAAGGTAATAATATTTTAGGAAGATCTAGAGGGGTTGGCCCGGAATTTGAACTTTTGAAACATTACTTTATTGGCTAGAAAGGTTGAAAATTTGGGTATGCTCTAAAAGGCTCAATTCTCAACGGATTTTGACAAACTTTTTTTTTCCTGAAAGGTAATAAAATTTTAGGAAGATATGGAGGGGTGAAACCAGTTTCCGAGCATTTGAAACATTACTTTTTTGGGTAGAAAGGTTGAAAATTTGGGTATGCTGTAAAAGGCTCAATTCTCAATGGATTTTGACAATCTTTTTTTTGCTGAAAGGTAATAAAATTTGAGGAAGGTCTGGAGAGGTTTAACAAGTCCCAGAGCATTTGAAACATTACTTTTTTGGGTAGAAAGGTTGAAAAATGGGGTATGTTGAAAGCTCCGCGGTCACCTATTGCACTCTGCGCCATATACTTGTTCAATATATTTTGATATTTCCGTTAAATTATTTTGTTGTATTTTTAAACTATATTTTTGAAAATTTTCACTATTTTTCAGTGAATTTGGAGAAAAACCTGAATTATTAGGGCTTGAATTATATATTTCAACTGCTTGTTTTAATGCTTGTGGATAAGTCGGCATTGCCTCCCCATTTCTCCACTCTTTTGGTTTTAACGTATTTTAGTCACAAGACCTCGCAGTGTACCTATAAAATACAAAATCGTTTATATTTTATATTTATCCATATATTACACAGCGTCCATAATTTCTGCTAATATAACATTACGTAAAATTAGCTTATATATTAGCGCTAACGTATTATTATTATTATTATTTTTTTATTTATTTTCAAACACATGTCCCATCAAGAGACGTAAAAAACATAGTACACCCAATACATTAATTAACAAGTATATGGCGCAAAGCGCAATAGGTGACCGCGGAGCGCATCCTTTATATGAAATTTCGAATTTTGAATTTTGAACACAATATGAATGCATGAAAGTTTGTCACTTAAGAGGGTAAGTCTGTGGTTTCTCAACCAATTTCGAAAGTAAGCACAGATTTGGAATCGCTATATATGACTAGTGAACAAAAAAAACTCAAGTCCTCTGTTCAATTCTTAGCCGTTCAGCTGCTACTAATTATTGATGAGCAATACGACTA